>APFE030724211.1:2345-52370 GCA_000404065.3 Pinus taeda
TAGATGACTCCACACGATAAGAATATTCCCAAACCCTATGTGAATTTCACTCAGTCTCGCCCAGTGTATGTAAAGGGAAGCCTAAGTGCTCTATAGAGCACCCTGGCAGTGGACTTAACTACTCTGTAGTGCACCTTCATAAGGGCTTACCTGTGTTGGTCCCTCTAGAGGCAATTTCTAGTTGTCTTCAAGTCATGAAACTGTCTGGGAAGGAGGCATTCGAAGGTTTGACTTGTTTAGAGCATGAAAAAACTTATTTTAGATTTTGATGAGTCCTAAATCATTGATCTGAATGTTTGGATTTGATGTGCCCAAATGGATTTGTAACAGTTTCCCCCTAAAGCATGAATTCAGAAAAATTCCAATGTCTAATGAAATGCTTTATGATGTGATGACAAGGTATCAAAGTGGAAGGTGATCTGCATAAATTACAATACATATATCATGATAGTTTATTTTACATGAATAGTTGATGGAAGGCATACTCATGCTCAGCTTATAATCTTTCATTCCATGGACATAAACAATCGTCTACAAATATAGACCCATGATTAGAATGACTATCAATGTAAAGCCATTGTACATATGATTTAATACTCCTGATATCGCAACCCGGATGGATGAAACAAGATATGGGGTCTTTAATATTGTTCAACCATTCACTCAAGTATGAGTCTAACCATGTTAATATGTGATCTGAAGTTGAACATGGGAAGACACCATCTGATTACTAGCCAATGATGTAAGTTGTTAACAGATGCGAGAGAAATTGCCAATAATGATAATGATTCTCAAGGTACTACAATACATTCTACATGGTGTGAATGGAAAATTTGATGTCGAACACCATACAAAGTCTTTTGGTCGAAGGCCATTTATGTATGCCTATCACCAAAAGTGACAAACCTTCCATTGATGTATACAAGCCTCAAGGCACTGAATGGGTGTTTCTAAGTCAACTTCTTGGATAATGACTTAATGTCGACAAGAAGTGACTCATCGCAGGAGGGCCTTGATGTATCCCACATCAACGAAACGAAATCAATGTAGTGACTTTAGAGATTGAATTTGACTGATGACACAAAGTTCAGGAATGGGGATCATGAAAATGAAGTTTTATGGTATTGGAAAAGATGGATTTTGACTGGATGACTTCTCTTGAACATGTCGGCAACACTAAAGTGAAATGGTAGCATTGACCCAAAACAAAGCAATGGATGGTATGATAGACCAATGGTGTCATAACCATCAAGCTAATAACCCAACCTAGATAGTCGCGGTGATGGAGTGAAAGTGTAATGTTCAAGAGCAACCTGCTACCATAAAGTGGTTTCCCCTTTTTTCATTTTCCCCAGTCATTGCTTACCAGTACCTCTTTATTTTTATCAATCTTGAGGAGGATAACATATGCTTGTTGTATAATTTCACCCTTCAGGCGAATCCATCGCTATTTGATGTTTTAGCGAGTCTAGAGAAGGTGAAACTCAGTCTTGTCTAGATGGACAAGTTTGCCACTATTTGATGTTTTTAACGAGTTTAACGACAAAGATAACTTAGTCCTTTTCATGGTTAGAGAGTTTTAAAAGGGACAAAATGAAAACTCCACAAGTTATTTTTTGTAAATTAATCTATCAAGTCTGAAAAAGTGTAAAATAATACAAGAGAGATATCATTTCCAATCCTGTTAATGAGCTGGAAAGGACAAGCGCTCGGAAATATTTTCATGTTTAGAGAGTATGAAAAGAGCTTAAAGAGGACTCCATTTTGAGTAATGAGTGGTGTCTATGATAGAAACTAGTTCTGGTCATGTTGGAGCTTCTCAAAACATGTGGATTTATGTGAAGAGGCTGGCTAATAAGACCACTCATTGCAATTATTCCTCAAAAAGGGTAAAACAACCAACTAAAAGCATATGATCATCCAAAGGGATGGTGGTGATGGGATAAAAACAACCGTGGCTCATCTGAAAAAAGAGGTTGAAAATCACGAGGATTAAAAATGGAAATGGGTTCTTTTTTACACAAGCTTGAACCATAGGGAACTATGCTTGGATTTAGTTTCATGTTTACACAAGCTTGAAATGAAGAACTATGCTTGGATTAAGTTTCATTTTTACAGAAGCTTGAAATGAAAAACTATGCTTGGATTTGATTTAAATGCCCCCAGCATGATGAAAGGGAGAGTCCCTTGTAACCAGATGGAAGTCATTGCGGTGAAGCAGGATGGTTATCCAACACCTTTTTTGCTTCGTCTAGATAGGGACAGAGGTGAAGGGGGTGATTTTGGCTTCGTCCAAATAGGGATAAAGGTGAATGGGGTGATTCCCTTCACATAACCTATAGGGAAACTTAAATTTACCACTAGGTGCATTCCCCCCAAGCTGCATTACATTCACCTAAGTAGACTACTCATGGATATCACATGGATGGAATGAAGGTTCATTTACGAGATCAAGTGAAAGTCATGGCTGGGATTTTACGAGATCTACTCAAGGATTCGACTTTGAACTTGGGACATTGTTTCATTTTTTTAATGAGCTTGACACAAGATAAGGAACTCTGCTCAGACTCCTTGTTTCATTTTTTAACGAGTTTGACATAAGACAAGGAACTATGCTCATGGACCTGTTTCATTGTTTAATGAGGTTGCAACAGTAAAAGAAATATCCTCATACTCCTTGGCTTCATTTTCTAATGAGGTTGACATAATAAAAGAACTATTGTCATTGGCCTATTTCATTTTTTAACGAGGTTGACACTGTAAAGAACTATCCTCAAGAACCTGTTTCATTTTTTAATGAGGCCGACACAGTAAAAGAAACATCCTCATACCCTTTGTTTCATTTTTTAATGAGGTTGACACAAGACAAGGAACTATCCTTGTATCCTTGGTTTCATTTTTTAACGAGGTTGACACAAAACAAGGAACTATCCTCATATCCTTGGTTTCAATTTTTAATGAGGTTGACACAAGACAAGGAACTATCGTCGTGGATCTATTTCATTTTTTAATGAGGTTAACATAGTAAAAAAACCATCCTCATCACATCAAAAGTAAGACAATCTTGTGGCATCACATCATTTGCTCCAAATTCAGGTCTCCTAGCAGCACTATCTCCTTACAATTCAACATAGTCCAGCCAGCCAACCCCTAATCGTCAATTTATAGGCATATGAAGGAGGTTTTTTCATTAATGTTGACATTGAATGGCCTTACATACTTAGAAATAGTTCCATGGTAGAAGGGATGAGAGGATAGGATGCACCTTAACTCATTCCTCATCCATTTTTGAGCTCATAGGAGTTGATAAGATAGGAAAACTTCTATATGACTCCACAAGATAAGAATATTCCCAAACCCTATGTGAATTTCACTCATTCTTGCCCAGTGTAGGTGAAAGGAAGCCTAAGTGCTCTATAGAGCACCCTAGTAGTGGACTTAGCTACTCTGCAGTGCACCTTCATAAGGGATTACCTGCACTGGTCCATCTAGAGGCAATTTCTAGATGTCTTCAAGTCATGAAACAATCTAGGAAGGAGGCATCCAAAGGGTTGACTTGTTTATGGCATGAAACAAATGATTTTAGCTTTTGATGAGTCCTAAATAACTAATCTAAATGTTGGGATCTGATGTGCCCAAACAGATTTGTAACATATGCTCTTCAAATGTTTTGAGGAAATCAATTACAACATTTTGATATTCTCTCAATCTAGGGTGTTTAGTCAAGTATTGTCCTTTAATTTTTCTAATGATAAGCTTAGAGTCTCCCTGGATTTTTCTAATGATAAGCTTAGAGTCTCCCTGGATAGAAATCCTTTTAGAACCTACCTTTTTAAGCAACTTCAAGCCTAATAATAATGCCTCATATTCTGCAATATTGTTTGTACATGGAAAATTCAGTTTATAAGAGTAACCTAGAGCCTGATTAGTTGTTGGATTATATAACCAGATTCCTACCCCTGATCCTATTTTACCACATGAGCCATCAAAACACATATTCCAAAGAGGATCTGTTTCAAGGTTTTGGTGCATAATAGACACTTGAGTATCATGTTTTTCATTGAATTCATTTTCTTCCTGTTTTACTTGTGTATCTATGTCTCCATCATTGTCATTATATAGAATAAAGGAATCAAGACCAATGTGAATTGAATAGAGGGGATACGTTTTTGGTATTTCTTGACTACTCACCATGTAATTCATTAATGTTTCTCTACATAGTCTCCTTGATTGACCAAATACTGGTATTATGGCATATGTCATATCCATTTGAAGTGTTCCCTACAACTTAGCCCCCCAAGACCTTGATAATAACATACCATACTTAGGAGGAATATCTTCTACCACAATATACATTACTAAACTTTTGGCTAGTGTCTGGGTTGGTGTGACACAAAGGTCCTTAATTAGACCTAGACATCTAACGTTGTTGGAGTCAAAAGAATAGAGATCTTTATATGGTCTAGTAACTCCCAGTCCAATTTTTTCCATAACAGTATTTGGCATGAGATTATGTGATGCACCTAAATCTAACATGGCATTATGAAGAATCTTATCATGAATATTACGGCTGACATAAAATGGAGGAACACCCTATTCTTGAGGCTTTCCATCCATGTCTGGTCCAAACAAGATTTTTGTAAGTTTTAACCCCGTAAAAAAATTACCTGCATACGAATTCTAGAACATAGAAAACAAGAAATTGGAAAGCATAACACATAAAACACATATACATAGATATTTTCCCCTAGATCCCAAAACCGAGACTACCAGCTTGATTTTTCATTATGTTCTTTTCAATTTTATAATACATATTTATTCACGTCGAAGCATCCAATACCATGCACCAAAAACCATCGCGTCCAAAACCATGTGCAAAAAACATGCACAAAACCATAGGTAGGTCCACCCAACCTAATATAGGGTCCAAATTTTTTTTTTTATTAGGCACTACCATAGACCCCATAGTGGGGTTACCTGCACTCCTCAAACACCCTGTGACTCTGCCTACTACACAATCGACGCAATGATGGGGGTGTTTTGCCCCCCTTCTAACCCCCTGGTTAACTACATGGGCTAGTCATGGAAAGAATATAACACAACCCAACATTCTCCCACTTGTTGTTTTCTTTCCACAGGGGATCACAAGAGAGCTTATTCATTTATCTAGCCCTGCAATGCCCATTGTTTCTCTACACCAAGAGAACTTCTCAGAGCTCACATATTTTGTCAATGCATCTACAATATTCTTCAAAGTGTCCACCTTTACCAGCAACATCCTTTTGTCTTCTATCATATCTCTCACAATGTGATACTGAACATCAATGTTCTTTGTCATTGAATGATATGCATGGTTCTTTGCCAAGAATATTTCACTTTGGCTATCGTAGTTTATCCTTATAGCTCCCTGTACTAACCCCATACTTGAACACAATCTCTGCAACCAATCTGCTTCCTTGCTTGCATGATTGGCTGCCATGTATTCTGCCTCTATAGTTGATAATGCCACTACATATTGTTTCTTAATCATCCAACTAACTGCACCTCCAAATAGGTTAAACACATACCCACTTGTAGATCTTCTCTGATCCAGATCTCCAACCCAGTCTGCATCATCAAAGCCATGAATATCCAACACTCTATCCTTGGCCTTCCTTGGTAGCACAAACCATAATCACTAGTGCCAAAAAAATACCTCAAAACCCACTTCATTATTGTTTAGTGCTCCTTCCCTCATTTTGACATAAACCTACTCAATACTCTCATTGCATGTGCAATGTCTGGCATAGTACAGATCATCACATACATCAGGCTACCAATTACACTTTCATATGGAACACAGGACATGTCCTCTTCCTCTTATTGTGTCTTGGGACATTGTTCAATAGATAACTTTACACCTACAGGAATAGGAACCTTCACTTGTTTGCTGTCTTTCATGTTAAACCTCTGCAATATTTTCTCGACATACTTCCGCTGGTTTAACCAGAGCTTTCTCTCTTTGTCTGATTCTCTTTTTAATTTCCATGCCCAAAATATAGTTTGCAGCACCAAGATCTTTCATGTTCAAACTTTGGGACAAATGGGGTTCTTCAAATCCTAAGTAATTGCTTTGTCATTTCAACTAGCAAACATATCATCCACATACAAGACCAAATTAAATAACAGGTCACCAATTAATTTAAAATACACACAATGATTTTCTTTTCTTCTGGTGAAGCCAAGTCCCCATATAAATGTATCAAATTTCTGATACAACATCCTTGGTGATTGTTTTAACCCATACAGAGACTTCTTTAACTTGCACACCAGTTCTTTCTTACCCTTCACTGCAAAGCCTTCAGGTTGCTTCATGTAGATCTCCTCTTCCAGATCCCCGTGAAGAAATGTTGTCTTCACACCCATCTATTTTACCTCAAAATCAAAAGCAGTAGAAATAGATACAAGTAATCTAATAGAAGCTACGTTGGAAACAAGAGAAAAAATATCACCAAAATCAATTCCTGACACCTGGGAATAACCTCTTGCTACCAGCCAAACTTTATATTTCTCCACCTTTCCTTCTGCATTTGTCTTCTTCTTGAACACCCATTTGCTGCCAATGGGTTTCCTTCGAGCCGGCAACTCCACCAGATCCCAAGCGTCTTTTTTGTGCAAAGATGCCATTTCATCAACCATGGCCTCTTTCCAAAGTTTTCCATCCTATGAATCTACTTTTCCTTCATAGTTCTAGGATCATCATCAGTAATATATAAAGAAAAATTTGAACAGAAAGTAGATGGACTAAACCTTTACGACTTCTTTCTTTCTTGAACTGATCTTCTCGCACCCAGCATTTGTGGCTCTTCATCTTTTGATTCCTCCTTTACTGTCGAGTCTGATTCTTCCCCCTTTAGCTCAAACACTATCTTTTCAAGTTTCTTTTGTTGTACTTCATGTTTAATAACATCTTTTACCTCTCTGAACACGACATCTCGATTGTACACAAACTTCCTTGTTACTAGGTTCCAAAACATATAACCCTTTAAACCATCCTTATACCCAATAAATATGCACTTTCCATATTTAGTATCCAACTTGGTTCGTTTCTCCCTTGGAACATGTACATATGCATCACATCCAAATACCCTCACATGTGAAAGATAGGATTTCCTACCAGTCCATACCTCTTGTGGAGTATTTTCCTCGAACGGTGATGAAGGTGATCTGTTGACCAGATAACATACTATCTCCACCGCCTCTACCCAAAATTATTTTCCTAACCCAGCACCACTTAGCATGCTTCTTGCCCTTTCCATCAGCATCTTGTTCATTCTTTTTGCAACTTCATTTTTCTCAGTGTGTATGGAGTAGTATTTTTCCATGCTATACCACACTTCTTATAGAATTCTTCAAATTCCTCATTGCAAAACTCTCCATTGTTATCTGTCCTCAACACCTTTATCTTCTTCTCTATTTGGTTTTCCACCAGAGCTGTAAATTCTTTAAACCTGTCAAAGACTTTAGATTTATTGTTAAGGAAATATATCCATGTATTCCTTTAGAAGTCATCTATAAAGGATACATAATACACAGACTTACCCAGTGATGGACCTTCATAGGTCCAAACACATCATTATTCACAAGCTCTAATATCTATTTCCCCCTCTTACCACTAGAGGGAAAACTCACCCAATTCTACTTCCCATATACAAAATTTTCATAGAAAAAAAAATCCAGAGAGCTATTACTCATACCTTCTACCATACCTTTACCATGAAGTGTTTGAAGGCCCTTCTCTCCAATATGTCCAAGCCTTTGATGCCACATCATGTTCTTCTCTCTAGAGACCACTAGATTTTCTACTCCACTTTCAGGAACCACAGAACTGTTGCACCCATCAACAACAATGCTACCTTGAAACTTGTTTAGAGTTCCAATCCAAACTCCATGCATCAATACTAGTTCTCCCCGAACCATCTTGCAAATATCCTTCTCAAACACTATTTTTACACTTGCATCGTCCAACTTGCCTAAAAAAATCAAATTTTTGGCCAATGCAGGAATATGTGGAGCACCCAGAAGTGTTCTAACCCTTCCACCTAGCAACTTAAACTTTACTTTTTCACGACCAAAGATTCTAACCTTCCTATCATCCCCTAAGAAGACATCACCACCATTGTATTTCTCATACTCGCAGAACCACTCTCTATGGGGAGTGAAGTGAAAGGATGCACCTAAGTCAATCAACCATGCCTCGTGATCTACATGTGTACTTGAAGAAGCCAAGTACACATACCCACCTTCATCTGAGTTGGTTTTTTCCTCTGCAGAAGGAGCATCATCAGATACCTTTCATTTCTTAGGACCTTTATATTTATAGTCCCTTTTGTAGTGCCCTTCCTTTCCGCATTTCCAGTACACCACCTTTGTTGGTTTTCCTAGAGATATAGATCTCCCTCTAGATTTAGACCTCCCACTCGATGACTTATTTTTGTTTTTGTTCTGGGATCATCCTCATATAAACAAGGCATCACCATTTTGGCTCTCCATATTTTTCCATCTCATTTCTTCCACTAGAAAGGATGAGACTATTTCATAAAACTGCAAGGTAGTTGCATTGCTACCTATTGCAATAACCAAACTATCCCACGAATCTAGTAGAGAACACAACAAACTGATGCACTTATCTTCATCTGAAATTTTAATATCAACAGATGATAATTGACTTAACACAGTATTAAATGTGTTTAGATGCTCTATCACTAAGTCTCCATATTTCATCCTCAAGTTATACATATTTTTTCGTAAGAACAGTTTATTCACCAGAGACTTAGATTGGTACAAAGTCCCTAACTTGTCCCATAAAGCCTTCACCGTAGCTTCCCTTGATACATTCAGCAATACTGAATCTGAGACACACAATAATATTGTTCTCTTTACCTTTTGATTCAACTTCTTCCATTCTTCATAAGACACTCTCGTTGGTTTACTACCTAGATCTACCGTGATCCACTGATCTTTATCCACCAACAAATCCTCCATCTTGAGTTTCCACAACTCAAAACTATGACCATTAAATTTCTCGATCTCTATCTTTCCACTGCTTGACATTTTCTTTCACCACCAGAATCGATCCCATAGATCTCCCACTGAACGAGGTCTACCACATGCCCAAGTGAAACCCCTCAGCAACAAAGTGTCCCCTTCAAGCCAAAACAACTCTAATACAAAATGTAGGTTTTAACCCCATACATAAATTACTTGCATATGAATTTTGGAACACAAAAATAAACAATGTAAGAGCATAACACATAAAACACATATACATAGAGATTTTCCCCTGGATCCCAAAACTAGGACTACCAGCTTCATTTTTTGTTATGTTCCTTTCAATGTTACAGTACATATTTATACATGTCAAACCATCCAATAACATGGACCGAAAACCATCTCATCCAAAACTATGAGCGAAAAACATGCACAAAACCATAGGTAGGTCCACCCAACCTAATATAGGGTCCAAAACAAAAATTTTCTAGGGCATTTCCCCAGACCCCATAGAGTAGGATTACTTGCACCCCTCAAACACTTGTGAGTCCCCCCGCTACGCAATCGACGCAACAAAGGGGGGCCTCCACCCCCCTTCTAACCCACCGGTTAACTATGTGGACTAGTCATGGAAAGAATATAACACAACCCAACAAGTTTAGGCTGGTCACCATTTAAATTCATTGTACCTATGTTCTCTCCTACATTGAGTGCCTTTAGGACTTGAGACCTATAAATATTATTTTTCACTAATTCAGTAAAGGGGATAGAGATCTTGAGTTTTGTAGTTTCATTCTCAATACTAAAGGGTGCTTGACTTTTTAGCAAGTTTGAGAATTTTTTTTTGTCAATTGTGGTCTTTGTTACAAGTTGAACTCGTTTACTTGTAGTAGGTATTTTAGTTTCGATAGTTTTTATTGAGACATCTATTGTTTTGTTGATAACATTTTTTGTTTTTCTCTTTTCTAAGTTGTTTTCATTTCTCTTTGAGTTTTCAGTTGTTTTCTTAGGATCAAATTCTAAAGTTTTCTTAGTAGAATTATTCAAATCCTTTCTATTTGAGCTATAATTGTTTTTATTTCTCCTGAGATTATATTATCTGTGGAATTCTAGTATAGAATTTTCAAAACAATGTTTATAATCGTCAGGTTCTTCAGACTCCAGTTCTATTTGAGTCAACAAAAGCAATTCCTATTCTTCTTGTGTAAGAAACACAACATCATCTTCATTAGTTCCCATTAAATTTATCTGGTCCTCCACTTCTTCAACTGCACTTGTATCATCAGCAAAACTTTATTGAAATGGTGGCCTAATTTGTTGATCTGGGCCTCTTTGATCTCTTTGTCTTATTTCTCCTAGGTTTTGGATTTTGGTTCTGTTGGGAAGGTGTATTTTCCCTGGGAACTTTGCTATCTTTTGTATTGATTCTCTCCATCATTCCTTCCATAGTCCTTACTAAGGAATCAATTTTGGCTTCTGAAGTAGAATTTGAAGCTTCTTCCTTAAATTCACTTGTCTTTTAGTTCTCATCCTAGCTCTTTTAGCTTGTAAATTGGCCTCTACCCTCACATCGACTCTTTGCATTGCTTCTAATGTTGGAGAATTTATTTCCCTAAGCTAGTAGGACATATTTGCATCAAAACCATCTAGGAAATTTATCAGGGCTAAATCCTGGAGTGGTTTGATATTTATAGGTATTGCATTATAGGTATTGTTGAATCTAGCACAATAATCTTGTACACTTTCACCTACCTTCCTTTTAATATTTCATATTTTGATAGAACTTGTAAAGGGTTCTTCTTGACTTCCCATCTATTGATAAAATTTTGGTGAAATGCAGGGAGATCAGTTATGTTATTTGCAGGCAAATATTGAACCAATTTCTGACTTCTCCTCCTAAACTTTGAGTGAACATTCTGAGCTTAATACTTTCATCATCTACTTCTTGCAGGTCAAAGCAATCATTCAGTTTTTCCACATGTTGTTGGATTGTTAAAGGGACTATCCCATCAAACAATACAATTTTGGATTGATAGTCTTGTGGCATATTGGCCAATGGTGCAAGTAGCACCAAAGGAGCATATCTGGTATCCATGATTGGTGGTGGTAGTGGAGGACCACTTGAAGGAAGTTGAACAGTGGATGAAGTAGGTTGAAAAGCGGATGGAGTAGGTTGAACAGTGGATGAAGTTGGACTAGTGCTAGGAAAGAAATAGAGTATGGGAATCTAAACAACCTTATGTTGAAGGATGAAAGAAGTGGTGGTAATTATGGAGGCAGTAGGACTTGGTGACTAAATATATGCAGGTGGAGATGTGAAGGAGGAAGTTGTGAGGTTTAAAGCACTTAATTCTATTGATTTTCAAAGGTAAACATCATCAATTTCTGAAGTGAGGTCTGTCAGATCTTGAAGTGTATCAAAATGTTGTAAGAGTTGAAGAACTGATTCAGTCTATGATGCAAGTTCTCTTACTGGGCTCTTAGGTAAGATTGGTGGATCAAAGATGATATGGTCTTTCCAATTCTCTGATTTAGTCCTGAATAAACCTTGTTTAAAGTGTAAATTAAACTGGGTATCTTGGAAGGTGATAAATTTTTCTCGGAGGGAGTTGGCTCTGTGAAGAAATCCACTACTTGTCTGACTCTCAGTTATAGGATTTTTCCTTAGCATCTTTTCAGGATTATCTACTATGTTAGGAGGGTTGGGATCTATATGGGATCTAGTAGAGATTCTTTTATGATCCAGTGCAGAGATCTAACACACAAACAAATCGAATATTCAAAAATAAAAGATAAACCATATTAGGAATTATAATATCATAGAAATATATTTAACTGGGTACTCTGAATTCAAATTAAAGCATATTTTTTCAATGTTCCCCAGGATGCTTGCCACTATGTTATCGTTCTGTGATTTTGAAGATTGGCAAGAAAAAAGTCACAAAAGATACATCAAACCATTTATGAGTCTGGGACCTAGCCTTCCTGGACTCAAAGAGGGCTTTGTCTATGTAATTATGATTTAAATTTGTTTTTAGTGTTATAATGTTTTAGGCTAGATATTAAGAATAAAATATTTGTTTGTTTGTTTGTTCATTTGGTTGGGGAAAAGGTCATTTTTTCAATATTTTCCATTAGGCTATGGAGTCATAGGCTGGTTGGTAGCATCAATCTTACAGAGTGTTTTCATGGAAAACTAACTGTCCTTACAAGATATTTAAAGCAGAGTGATAAATGGGATGAAAGAAAAATGATATCAGTTAGGATTAAAAAACATTCAAGTATTTTTTAATCATACATTAGAGGAAAACATACAGATTATAAACATAGATAGCAGTAAGGTGCTCCAACAGCATATCTTAAACTATAATTTATGCTTAATAATAAGAACAAAGGATGAATGGATGGATAAACAAATTATATTAAACATAGGAGGAAAAACATCACCAACTCAAAACAGATTAAGAATTCTATAAACTATCCTTTTTATTGATGCTCTAGCTCAAAATTACAATGCTCCAAATAGAAAAATCATTCCAATGACTAGGGTCCAACCCCTAATACTCCCAATGTATTGATTATTTAAACAAAAAACTAAAATGGTTTTCCTTGTACACTTGGCAATCTATTATTTATTACAATGAAGGAAAAATTGACTAATGTAGCCAAGGAGTGGCCACACTGAGAAAACTGGGACATGTGTCCCTCTTTTTTGGGGTTTTGTTGCATGAAGTATTAATTTGATAGGAGTGGTTTTGTTGACATGGCTGATGCTGATTCATGCCTGTATGGTCACTCTAGTCATCCTTGTCTCATTCTTCCTGGTAGTCACATAATTCACTCTACTATCCTCCCTATGGGATCTTGATCTTGATTAATATTCAATAAACCTCATCAGCATTAGTGTATTTGGAAAACAATGGATTGACCAAAAACACATGCTTCAACTCACGTTCAATGTAAATTTGATTGTTGATTTCTTCTAGTAAATCCTTTCCTGTTATGTTGCCTTTGATGTTGGATAGATTTGCAGCATCTGTGTCTATGCCCTGTAATTTTTTGACATAATGCCCTATGTCCATGAGTTTGTCATTTATAACAAATAGAGAGGGAAGGCCTTTTTGATGTAGAGGCTGCATTCTATTAAAAACTTGTTGACTTTCATCTCTAGAACTTGGCATTTTTCTTGAAGCTGCAAATTTAAACTTTTCTTTGTCATCACCTTTTTGAATTTTAGTATGGTCTCTGTCCTATTTGCTACTCCCAATTCTTCCAGCTCATATTTGTTTCTTGCATTTAGAAATAGGATAATTCTGTTTGTTGTTGCTGGAATATGTCCCAACACTCTATTGGTGTCTGAAATGCCTTCTTTGGCTTTCTCTACTAACTCTTTCCGCTAAAAAATAATTTGGGTGTTAGGCCAAATTTCATTCATACGATCCATCACTTTGTGCCAAATAATCGCCTTAACCCTCCCTAGTGTATTTCTAATGGAGGATTCTTTTTCTGACTTCTGAAGCTTCTCTATCAATGCCTTTTCTCTCTGCATTTCTACCAAGTGATTGTTTTCAGCTCTTTTAATATGATCTTGTAGCACACCAACTTGGGATTCCAACCTCTTAATTTCTTCATTCTACAGATTCATTCCTTCCATAGATCTTTCTAACTGTTCTGCACTACTTCCTGCTCCTCTAGCTGCACCTATTGGAGTAGTCATGTGTAGGGCTGTTTGTTACAGATCCATTTGGGCACATCAAATCCCAACATCCAGATCAGTGTTTTAGGGCTCATCAAACCCTAATTTTAGTTGCTTCATGCACAAAACAAGTCACCCCTTTGAATTCCTCCTTCCCAAACAGATTCATGACTTGAAGACATCCAGAAATAGCCTCTAGAGGGACTAACATCGGTAAGCCCTTATGAAGGTGCCCTGCAGAGCAGTTGAGTCCACTACCAGGGTGCTCTACAGAGCACTTAGGCTTCGTTTCACCCACGCTAGGTGAGAATGAGCAAAATTCACATAGATTTTGGGGAATATTCTTATATTTTGGATTGATCTAGAAGGTTCCCTCACTTATCAACTCCTATGAGCTCGAAAATGGATGAGGAATGGGTTAAGGTGCATCTTATCCTCTCATCCCTTCCTCCATGGAACTAATTCTAACAATGGAAGGCCATTCAAAGCCACCATTTATGTCAAAACCTCCTTCATCATCCTATAAATTGACCACACATCTAAGTGATCAGGAGCTGGATTATGTTGAATTGTAAGGAGATAATTATTAAGGGATAAATTCCCCTAGGGTCTTGGGTTGATACCCTAGTAGATTGGAGTTTATCTACAAAGAAAAACACACATTCCACACAACCATGAGGCTAATATAAACAAACTATACGAAGAGAGGTGCACCTGGGGGTCCTTTGTTTGGGAAGACCCAGCCAGGGTCCAAACCCTCTTGGAGTTCCTTTTAGTCCTCCAACCTGAAAAACAATCAATTCCAAAAAGCACAACAGTATGTTGACCAAGCATCATAAATAAATCATCTTCATAGCATATTGAAAGGTAGTTAGTTATACAATTAAAACAACCATTCATATGTGAATCATAACATTGATATCATAAACATGAAGAAGATTTGTATCAGGAACAAGACAAGTGTTTCCTTTATTATTGATAACTAAATTATAGAAAGGAATGATTTCACTTGAGTCTTCTTTTCGTAGGCTCCAAGTAGAACCATCCTCAAGATTCGTCCAGTCTCAAGCCTTCAACAAACTCCTTCCATGACTTACTCCAAGATATCTCAAGTAGTAGAAAGACATCATAACACAAGGAAACAAAGGTTTCCTGTAATGGGGGAAGTGTTGGAAGCACAAGGATCTTCAGACCTGGTCAGGGATAATCTCAGTAGAGTGATATTTCTCTCTCTCTCTTCTCCTCCTTTAGGCCTTCCCATTGAAGCCTTTTTATACTTCTCCCAATGTAGTTTTTTAGTTGGGAATTCGTTGGGAAAAATTGGGCCACAGGCACTAATAGGTAATCAAAAGGTAAAACCCATGATCTCCGCCCAAAATTAAGGAGATTTAATTTTTTTAAGTGTTTTAGGACATATACGAGGGTTGGGTATACACATACCCGCGTACACACACGTTTAGCTCAGGGAGATGTCACGTATAGGTAGTAAAACACTATTTTTTAAGTATTTGGACCAGGTCTAGAAGGAGTGGTTACCCTAGGCCATGAGTGCAGCATCACAAACATCAAGAGTGAGATTTGGAGCTATAACATATGCCCCCTAATGTATGAGGTTAGAAGGGGTACATGATGGCTGAAATGTTTTAAGCAAGTGCATGGAAAGGAAATCTATCAAAAACTAAGAAGGACTTCACCAGAGTTCAGCCTACCAAGCCACAAAATGAGATCAGAAAGAAACAATGTCTAAGGTGGGCATACCCATGCTCAGAGAAAGTAAAGCATGTTTGCATATCAAATACAAGTGGATCTACTAAGTATACAAGTATAAACACTGGAGAATACATAATGGATCATCTGATCATGATCGAACAAGTACATGTCTGAATATCACATATAAGAATATCAATGATGCTAAAGGATGAACCAAATCACTGATATCAAAGACTAATCGCAAAAAGTACCAAATGAACATAATGGAGTAAGATGGTACTACACTAGGAACTCAAGTGCTAGCATATAGAATGTTGCCATGAATGACTGCAACATATAAGGTGGAGTGGTATCAACTAGTAGCAACAGGAGCAAACCGTCAAGTGAACCAATGAATGCTAACGTAACCTAAGGTCTTCGTCAACCTCCATGGTAGATTTCTACACCATGGAATAAATGATCTTTCTCTATCTCTTCTCCTACCTTAGGCCTTCCCATTGAAGGATTTTTATACTTCTCCCAAAGTAGTTTTTTAGTTGCGAATTCGTTGGGAACAGTTGGGCCATGAGCCCTAATAGGTAATCAATAGGTAAAACCCGTGATCTGCGCCCAAAATTAAGGAGATTTAATTTTTTCAAGTGTTTTAAGACATATACATGGGTTGGGTATACACAGACCTGTGTACACACACGTTTAGCTCAGGGCAATGTCGCGTATAGGGAGTAAAACATTGTTTTTTAAGTATTTGGACTAGGACTGGAAGGAGGGGTTGCCCTAGGCCATGAGTGTAGCATCACAAACATCAAGAGTGAGATTTGGAGCTATAAAAATAATGTTGCTGTGAGATTTGGCTTTGAAGCAAGTATAGTAATTGTCATACTTTTGATGTGATGTGGATGAGATCCAAGCTGGAGGAATGGCTTTGAATCAGACACTAATGGTTGTAATTCCTTCTTCTATCTAATAAAGTGTTTGAACCTTTTTCCCATATTTTCATATTGTTTCACAATGCTTATATGTGTGAATTGTGTCTGATTCCTTTCACTTATATTTAATAGATTGTACGCTTTGATTGGTTCTCTATTTTTTGTTGTGTTTATAGGATACTTCTCAAGCAAATTAAGTATCAGAAGGAGCGACAGGATCGATACAAGGGAGCCAAGAGGATAGAAGAACTACAAGTAGGTCTTCTATCTTCTCATCTTACCTATTTCTTATAAGAAAAGTCTAAAACACTTTAAATTTTTGTTCTAGATACAACTGCTTATCTAGGGAATTAGTATTTATCCATAGATACCAAATTCTCCAAAACAAATTGGCAACTCCACTGGGGATGATCATCCTTCCTAGTATCTTATTCACCTCCTAGGACATTCTTGTAGACCCTACTTGTGTTCATTAACTGCATTTCAGCTCTTTTGCATTGAATTTTGGTCATAAATTGAGGTTAGATGACTCTTGAGTGGCCTCTCAGGAATCATCACAGGCTTGGTTAGGGGACAGTTGTTATAGATATATTTGGGCACTGCAACCCCAATCATTTATGTCGATAAACCAATGGCTATTTAACCTGTAAAAGTGTTGATTCATACCCTAAAGGATCATGGTCAACTGATCAACTAGACCAAAAATACTAAGAACTGTCCAAAACTAGACCATACTGACTACTTCATGGTCAAGGTGCGATGCATATTAGCTGCTACACTAGCCAGCTATGATGCATACTGAAAGAGCCTTTTTTGGGGTGTGATGAGCGAGAAGAGACAAATGGTAGAGACAATTTTCTAAGTGGATGCTCATAGAATCTTCTAGAAACTTCTCCTATGACACTTGTCTCTCTGAATTCACCCAGTGATGAGTAAGAGATCAATGAAATCTCCAAGTGGAATCAAGAACTATCAGTGGAATGACACTAATAAAAAACTTAGAGCTAACTCACCCCCTTGTAAGACATCTATATATGGATCCCTCATCTGAGAGATCTAGAGGCTAGAATTTTGTAATTTGTAAGGAAGTGTTGTTGGTTTCGTTTTGAGAAGGAACATTGTATTGTTGGGTGATCTTGATTTTCATGAGGTGAAGAGGGATTTGATGCTAGGAGGATGATGTTGGATCAGACAAATGGGTTGTAATCCTCTCTTCTACTATTAATAAAGTTATTTGAGTTTTCCTCCATATAATTGTGTATTTGTGAATCTTATTTATTTGTAAATGCAATTGTATGGTCAATGTATTTAAGATTTTGCATTGTTTATGGTATTATAGATCGAGATTCTTTGATGGTGTTTTATTACTTTGCCTCTACATGTATTCTCTAAAGTGGGACAAGTAAGAGAGGAGTGGCAAGCTCTATCAAAGGAGAGAGGAAACAAGTAAGGAGCCAAGCGGAAGATTCAGGTTGTTACTCTTTGCTTCTCTCCTATCTATCATACATAAAGGAAATCACAATTTTCTTTGATTGTTTGTTTCTAAAATAGCTACCTATCTTAGTGGGACTAGCAGATAAAAAAGATGCTAGTTTTCCTGGAAACAAAATGGTGACTTCGTTGGGGGCCAATTAGTTTGTTTGTTTATTATTGTCGTTTGCTTTATAAACTGCAGACGGAGCCTGAAGTTAGCTAGCTAGCCTTCCAACTGCCCTTGCCACGCAAGTGAAAAGTAGATGAATGCTACTTGAGTCAATCTCTGGATTGGTTTATGAACTGAACATCTGACTTGCAAACATCCTAAGTGCCCTTGTGGTAGCTCAACAACCTCCCAAGATCATACCCCTATACTTTGTTTTTACTATCTATCATATCTCAGCTGAAATAACTAAACTTAGCTGCAAATTTTGAGCAAAAACCAAACTTAGTTTCATTCCCTAGCCCATTACACTATCTGTAATTGGTGGCCTATATGCATCGCATCTCTTGTGTGTTGTAGGTGAGATGCATCTATATTTCCCTTAAGGACAGGTGCGATGATTGAGTGATATTGTTTCTCTCTTTGGAACTTGGTTTTTTCCTCCTTGTTTTCATCTCTATTCAGTAGTTTTGCTACATATGATCAGTATCTCATTGCTGAAGCCTTCTTCATTTACATTATTTAGCCTCTGATTAGGGTTTGTAAATGTTTTTCATTTATTTTTCATCATTTATAGTCCTTCTTTGTCAAGAGTAGCTTAATCGAACTGTCGTTTTTTGATTCAAAAGTGTCGTAATTGTCATTTTGGGTCAAGAAGAAGAGTGTCGTAAAGTATTCCTCCTCTAAATAGTCTATTATACTTTTTTCATTGCATTTGATTTGAATTGTCAAGATTTGAAGTGTCGAAAGCAGTTTTCCAGTCGAAATCAAAAGTGTCGTTTTAGTCTTCCTTTCATTTTGAAAAGAAATTGTTGAAGTGTCATTTTGAAGAAAATAGTTCAGATCTGTACTTAGTTTTCCTTTTTAGAATTCTCACATTAAGGAAATGGAAAAATAAATACATGCATGTGCATTTGCATTTAGACTGCATGCGGAAAATGATTTATGAAAAGTGCACTTAGTGTGTGCTCTTTGCTCTCTGTTGAAAAATCCATACTCTTCTTTCCTTAGTAGCTAGGATTTTCATTGCTAAAAGAAAATAAATGACTGTTTATCATTTTAGATTACATATTTAGGAATTTTACATTTACATCACATGGTGAACCTTGAAAGACAAACTTCTAAAAAAGATCAACTCTAAAATAAATCTCAATGAACATAAAAACGATTTGGAACCTAACGCAAAACATCTAGAAGTCTAGGCTAAAGGCGTGTTCCAACGTCATAAACCTTGGTAAATATTGTTTTCATTGAAGGTTGGGTGATTCCTCCTCTTTGATACGACAAGTGCCAGTACGGACTTGTGCTCACCGTACCATTGAGTATATATTGGGAGACCATAATAGGCTGATATCATTTATCCATAAGAAGTTGTGTTTGCCGCCCTATCGATCGCAATGCACTGAACACAACATTCAGGAAGATTGATAGTTGTACGTAACGTCCTTTGTAATTTCTCTTTAATTTACCACCAAGGTGTATATTGCAGTTTTGTGATTGGTTTGGTAATCTCTATATCTAGATTTCCAGAGTAGTCATTTTTATTCCTTTTCAACTCCTCAAAAGAAAAGGTCCATCTGAGCACTTGTCACCTCAGGCTCATTAAAAATTGAAGGCAACTAGAGTCATCTTTAGCATTTTCTCGACTCTTAAAAATTGAAAAAGCAAAGTTGTGTCAAAACATCATAAAATTTATTTAATAGAGAATAACATCCCTATTCCTTCATTGATCTTAGGTTGAAATAATGGAGTCCACCAATCAAGGGATCCCTCTTGGGGGGAACCCTAGTCCTTTCTCTTCTTGGGGAGATATTGGTGCTCCATATATGGCTACATTGTCCCTTCTAGGAATCACAATTGGCCTTCCAGTATGGCTATTCTCAACCCCTGTCATTCAAAACACCATAATTCCTCAGCAATTGAATCAACAACCAGATGATATTGAAGTTGTCCCTTCACCTTCTACTTCATTTGTTTCTCCCTCTTATTCTTCCTCTTCGCTTGGCGAAACTAGTGATATTAAAAACCATGTAGCTGAGAAGAAGAGGAAAGGAAGGAGAAGAAGAAGAAGAAGTTAGTCAAGTAAGGGGGTAACCATGCATCATCCAGCAAAAAGCCGCACACCGAACTTTCCAAACCCAGATCTCCATGCATAATTTGCAAAGGAAACCATTTTCATCGAGATTGTCCTTGCATTCTACGAATCTTGAGAGAATGGTCTCCTTGTTTGCACCGTCCGGTGTCATCAACCTCTGTCGATCATGTTGATAGCACACCATCAACTAGTGAAAATGAAGTCAATGGAAAAAATGGAAAGTTCAGATTTCCATGTAGGTTGTGTGAAGGTGATCATGCCTTTCACCATTGTCCTTTTCTGGATGTATCCAGAAGTGTCTTGGATAACCGTCCTGCTTCATCGTAGCAACTTTCGCTGGATACAAGAAACTCTTACCAAGTCCATCGCTAGTTGAAAATCCGACTGACATAACTCAATTGTCAGTCGAAATGCATATCGTTGAAAGTAAACCTTATGAGTCCATACCGGACCAAAGTCAATAGGTTGAGATGGTAGTCGACCCAGTCTTGCCTTCAGAAGGTCCACCTTCAGATGATACAATTTCCAAATAGAATGAGAATGACACCATTCAAATTCTTTTTGTTAATACAGAGTCTGATGAACATGGGGGCAATCCACCCATTCCTTTACAACAGGAGGAAAGTTCCCTAGTTCAGGAGGTTCATCCAGTTGTTTATTTGGTACCTCCTCTAAGCAATCTAGTTGTTTCCTTTGATTGGAATCAACTACCAAGACCCTGTCTTCCATCTAGTGTACCATTACGGATCCTAGTACAAGTGTACAAAATGATCGTGTCTGGCACTGTCATAGATGAAAGGGTTTCAGTGAGTATCCTTTCCTAAACTGCTTGGAAAGCACTTGGTTCACCATCACTTGTGCCTATCACACAAAATTTGTCAGGCTTTAACAAAGGAACCAGTCGACCATTAGGGATCCTTCCGAAGTTGCCGATAACTTTAAAAAGGAAAACCATTCACTTGAACATCATGGTAGTTGAAGGGCCTTTAGATTACAATCTACTCCTTGGGCGTGACTATGTTTATAGCATGGAAGCTATTGTTTCCACATTCTTCCAAGTGATGTGTTTCCCGCATGAAGGCAGAATGGTATAGCTTATCGACCAACTTTCATTTCCCAGTTCAAACATAGCTACAAGTCAAACATCATCCCTGAATGGTCTCTTTGTGTCAAGAATGTCTCTTCAACCTTCATTTCATCCACCTAATTACTGCGAGTAGTTCAGTGAATGTAATGAAGTTTAGGGGGCATGCATCGTGGTCTACTTTAGCAGACAAACCCAGCTGAAAAGATAGATTTCCTTGTAGGTTATATGATTGGTCTAAAACATCATTTCCTTCTAGGATTTGGGATCGGTCTAAAACATTTATTTCCTCGTAGGTTATGTGACTGGAAGCTCACACCATTCACCTTTGTCTGTGTGTAGAGCTAAGGAAGTGTTTTTTGTCTAGCCACAAATAGAAAATGATCCTGCCTAACCGTAGGGACTTCCATATGGTAACCTGGAAATTCTCCTTTTCTTCATACCTAGGGGCATGCAACCCTTTTTATGCAAGAAAAATATGACCAACTTCTTTTTTTTTAGCCTGTTAGCGTTTTTTAGCTTTTTAAATTTTTAGTTCAACTGCTTAGGTTAGGTGAATGGTTTGATCCACCATTCACCTTTGTCGATGATGCACAGACAAAGAAAAGGAAGTGTTTTATCTAGATGAAAGACAAAACTATCCTACCTAACCTCAGTAGTTCCTTAGCTTTTAGCATAGTTATCTCTGTAGTTTGGTCATTTCTAGCCTGTATAAAAAGGCAATGAACAAGGTTTCGCATGGTGCAAGCTCATTAAAAAATGAACCTACTAATAAGAGACATCTTTAAACGACTAGTACAAGAAATGTTTCCACAAAGTTCAAGATCATTAAAAAATAAACCTGCCACTGAGCACATGTTGGCATAAGGTTCAAGCTCATTAAAAAATAAACCCACCTTCTGTAAATAACATTTGTGATTTCCTTGCTATCAGCCTTTTGAACCTTGGTTGTGTTCTTCCATCACCTCCATCCTTCTGACCGATTATGTGCTTCGACTTGATTGTTTACCCTTTTGAGGAACAACTGTGACAAGTGATTCTGTTAGCCACCCTCTTCACACTGCCATGTTTTGAGAAGTTCCAAATTTACCTGGAACCAACTTCTACCCGGAAACATCACTTGTTCCTCAAAAACGAGTTTCTTTTAAGCTCTTTTTAGACTCGTTAAATATGAAAACTTTGCCGAGATATTGGCCTTTCCAGCACGTTAAACTAAAGGGAAGCTTCATCCCTCCTGTAAATTTTAATATTTTGAAACCGGAGGGATCATCAAACAAAAGATCGAGCGCTTGTCTATTTCAACTTACTAAAATGATCGAAAAGTCATCCCTTTCATATTATTTTATACTTTTTCAGACTTAAGGGATTATGCTATGAAAAAGGACTGCTGGAGTTTCATTTCCATCCCTTTTCACACTCTCTAAACATGGAAAGGACCAAGTTATCTTTTTCGTTAAACTCGTTAAAACGATAGCGACAAACTTGTCCACCTAGACAAGAATGAGTTTCATTGTCGCTAGTCTCGCTAAGACATAGCGACAGGTTTTCCCAAAGGGAAAATTATAGAACAAGCATATGTTATCCTCCTCAAGCTTGACAAAAATAAAGAGGTACTGGTCAGCAATGACTGGGGAAAAAGGGAAGAAAACTTAAAGAACTTTATTGGTAGCAGGTTGCTCTTGAACATGACACTTTCACTCCATCACCATGATTGAGTCGGGTTGGGTTATTCCATTCACCGGTTATATCACCATTGGTCCTCCGTACCATCCATATTTTGGGGTTAATGCTACCAATGCATTTCAATGTCACCCACATGTTCAAGAGAAGTCATTCAGAGAATTCACCACCCAGCTAACACCTCATCCACTGCAATACCTTCACCATCCATTTTTCATGACCGTCATTCCTGAACCTTGTATCATCAAATCATTTTCACCTCCAGAAAGTCATTTTCTTCGTTTCATTTCATAGATGTGGGATACATCAAGGCCCTCCTACAACGAGTCACTTCTTGTTGACATCAACACATTATCCAAGAAGTTGAATTAGAAACAACCCTTTCAATACTTTGAAGCTTGCATGCCTCAGTGGCAAGTTTCTCACTTCTAGCGACAGGTTTACATCAATGGCCTTTGACTGAAATATTTTGTGTGGTGTTCAACATCGACTCATTTATTCACACCATGTGAATTGTATTGTAGTACCTTGAGGGTCATTATCATTATCTATGATTCCTCTCGCACTTGTTAACAACTTACATCATTGGCAGGTAATCAGGCGATGTCATTCCATGTTTGACTCCAGAACATCTTTTCACATGGATCGACTTGTACATCGAGCGAAGATTGAATGAGTTTGAAGACCCCGGATCTAGTTTCATCCAACTAGGCTGTGATATATTTAGGAAAATAAAGACATCAAATGTACATAAAAGCTGCACAAATGATCATCCAAGCTAAGGGATGATGACTCTACATATAAAGAATCACCATTATGCAACTGCAGACGGTTATCTGTTCCGTGTACATGAAAATGAATTCATAAAAGCTGAGCATAGGAATTCCCACCTTAGCTAGATCTTGAAAATAATATGATGATGATGTATTTTATTGTATCTTATACAGGTCACCTTCTAGTTTGAATACCTCGGATCCTCATGATAAAGCATTTCACCTGACATCAGAAGATTTACGACCTCATGCTTTAGGGGGCAACTGTTATAGAAATATTTGGGCATTGCAACCCTAATCACATATTTCGATAAAACAAGTGCTCTTTAACCCCTAAAGGTGTTGATTCATACCCTAAAGGATCATGGTCAGTTGATTACATCATTTCCCAGGAATTCCACCTAAAAAACTACTCAAAACTGGCCAAAACTGGACCATACTGACTCCTCCATGGTCGAGGTGTGATGCATACTTGCTACATTAGCTAGGTGCGATGCATACTGAAAGAGCCTTCTGTGGGGTGTTGTGGAGTCGAAAAAAGGGTCTCTTTCACCTCTAATTACCTCACATTAATTTGTCAATCCATAAACGTTTTGTTATTTCAAAGAGTGTCTCAGTCTGAGGCTCACGTTTGAAAGAGTAATGCTAGTAGTATAGTGCTTAAGAAAATATAAGAGTAAACGGATGCTGGAAAGGAAATCTACTTACAGCAAAATATCTTGCATCCTAAATCATTCACTCAGAAAAATAAGCAATATATCAGTCAAGGGTCCAGTAACAATAAATCATCCCTTTAGAAACTGATGTCCCAAAAGTAATCAAGGAACAGATCATCGATCTGGGGACCGGACAGCAAATATCAATGCCCACTATAGTCTTAGATCATTCTGCACACCAAGACAGTCAATAATGCAAATAACAGGAAATGGAACAACAAATATGAAATGGAACAGTAAGTATGAAATGGAACAACAACTAAGAAATGGAACAACAAAGCGGAAATTATAATGGCAATAAAATTTGAGAAGCAACAATCGCCTTAGTATACAAAGTAAAGTGCAACCGATCATATCCTATGGAAATCAAATGGAAATCCTCTATCTCTAAGGATGAATCGAATAACACATTGAAGTAAACAGAAATAGAACAGCGCTGATTAGTGATGGAATATGGGACAACACTAAAAATCAAACAATAACTTAACACACGGCACACCTCAATAGTAATCTGATCTTGGTAATTCAACTGCAAATCTTAGTTATAGATAATATGACCGTATTTCAGAATGGAACAACAATGCCCATAAATTCAGTCAATTGCAAAGAAATATAATTTCTAAGATGAGTTCAATAATACCAAAGGATAAATGCACAACATAGATACCCTTTAATTAAACAACAACAGTATTCTGTAAAGACCAGCAATATCAGTATTCAAATAAATAGCAATGCGTTGCAGAGTTATGATGTCTTTGTCTCAAGAAATGATATCACTTAACGAGTCAATTGTAACAGAGCTGTGAAGTAAAGATAATAGAACGTATCAGATTACCGAATAAAGCCGATAAGCAAAACCATAGATAAACTAAAAGTAATAGTACAAGAGAAAGTGTTCCTCCAGGGCTGAGCCCTTAGCCTCCAGGGGTACACCACTTGAAGTTATTCCAGTCTAACAGATGAAATAGCAAGCACGTTTGTATTAATGCATAAACCAAAATTACAGTAGATCACTTCTCAACGAGAGTCGATGATCAAAGTCTCAATTTTAAGAGAAATTACATAAAAACGTAACTGATCCCCCAGGCTAATAGTGCTACCCCATTTTATATTGGGAAAGGCGGAGATGTCCAAGTACAAAAAATAGTTAAAGTAGTGATCCCTGAGGATCACAGGATCCTGAGGGATTCGCCAAACTGTTGGCTCTCAGCTATTTCTTTACTTTCTTGCGCCGAGCTGATATCTCCATCTCCTTTCCTTGGCTGATACACTTTGATTTGGTTTGCCTTATTTGCGTGTGGTTCCCCGCCAGAGGGACAACAGTTAACCTGGCTTCGTCATTTCCTTTGGAATGACAATCTTTCGTTTTTCCTTCTTCATGCATAAGAAAATGAAAATTGTCAGTGTTTTCATTTTACATATTAATCTTAGATATGTTGTCACAATTCCTCATTATCTACCTAGTTCATGATGCAAAAAGTTTGTAGGTTTAATAAAAAAGAAACTAAAATAATCACCAAAACATACCTTCTTTAGTACTCCACACACCCCCTTGCTTACCCTCTTTCATGCCCTCATGAAAACATTGTAGTTGACATGTAAGGCAGTGAGAGAATAGGCTGGATATGGGATCTCATGCGGAGGTCTACAGCCATGATGCATAACTAGGTGTTCAAAGAAATGGCCAAGTTGACCCTCAGGCATCTCATATAGGGCTTGGTATCCAAGCACAGGATGCCAAATAATTGGACTCCGGTATCTATATCCTAACTAGGATGGCCCTGCTCTCAAGATAACCTCGCCATAGAGGTGCAAGCGGTTGGTGGCTAACTTAAAATTTTCATAATTAAATGGTTCTCTAAGTTGGATATTTGGATTAGAGATCTGATATCGAAATTTATCCGCATCAATGGCAAGGTCTTTAATAGTGAAAAAGTAGTCTATTCCATGCTGATTGATTGTTGTATGAATGGGTCCTAATGCTTCAATTATGCCTGGAGCCCCCATGAGGTTCCTATGTTCCCTCCACAACTGTACTAGATTCCTAGGCTCAGCTCTTACCCACAATTCTAATCCGTTTTCTTGTTTCTGGAAAGCATTATAGGCTTTAAGCCACTTGATTTGATTGACCCCAAATGAGATAAAGGCTTGCATTTGGATGTCCCAAACAAAAGGGTTGGGGTTTTGTTCGGTCTCCTGGTCTAATACGAGGTTATGAAGATAGAATTCACACAGTAATATTTGAACCTTCACTCCAAAATGCTTACAACAATTTATAAAATCATCAATGGTATTAATTTGTATAGGAGCACCTGCTTTAACAACCTTTATTTTCAATTGCAAATATCGTTCCATTAAAAACATGGCATAATTCCTAGCAGGGGCTCTATAGGCTAGGACGTCAGTGTACAAAGAGCATAAGGTATCCATCTGCTTGACAACTATATCTAACCTATGAGTTACCTTTGTGACTTTTTCTTCTTCCTTTCACCATCCTTCAAAGGCTTGGTTTTCAGATAAGTTGACATTCCTTAGCTACTACTGTAATTCTTCATACCTTTCCCGAGGGACTGTTTGTTCTGCAAGTTTTTCTGATGCTTGCTAAGCTTGCATCAAACCCTCTCATAGGGTCACCATCCTCAGATCATTATCCCACATAGTAGTGGTGAGCGGCAGGTTCACCTGAATCTTTCTGTTATGTTGCCCTGCATTCATAGTCTACATCCTTTCAGAGGGTTGTGCTTCTGCCTGGACTTCCTTGTCCTCGGTCAATATATCATCGATTTGTACTTCAATATGAGCAATAGTAGAATGCCGTTCCTTTTTCTTTTGAACGGCAGTTCTGCTCGTGAATAGCAGACTATTTTTCAATGATGGTTTGAACAGTAGGCTGCTCTTCGTCAACAATTTGAACAACAAACTGTTCCCCAACAAGGTTTGGAACGACAAACCACTTTTCGACAGGGTTTTGAAAAATAGGATGGACTCGGGTCCTTCGAACCTTTTTCTTGAGAGGTTTTGCTATAATGGATGCGTGTCTCCCCCCCCGAAGTCGTTTTTACCCTTTTTCTTTCTTTCAAAATTCTGATCTGCTGTCGAAGTTGAACTATTATATTCAGCAGTCTTTGTTGTTCTTTCTGTAATTTCTTAATTTCCTCAATTTGCTTAGAAGAGTAGACTGTTTACTCCGGCCTGGACTGTTATCTTGATTGCTTACCTAGTTTTCCTCCTGGGGTGCTCCTTCAATGGTTTGCTCAAGTTGCTCAAAGGCAAGAACCCTAGCTAGTTCTATTACTTCCTGGGTGACTTCTTTTTCTGCCTCCTCTTCTTCCAAAACTTCTTTCGGTGTAGTCTAGCTAGGAACCGATTGTTCCTCCTCTGTATCACTTTTCTGTCCTGACATATTTTCATCATGAACAGGTTAACTCTCGTTTTCGTCCTCCTCGTCATGTAGTTCTTCGGGTGCATCTTTAGCCTGAGTAGAGTGTTCTTCTGTTATTCTTCAGCATGGAGGTTCGGTGGGCTAAGAGGTTGACCATATTCGCCCATATTGGCCAAGATGTTGGCTAATTCACCTTCTCTCAATGGATTTTGAAATGGGATGCATTCACGCTGCTCTGTTTCCTTCTCCTGCTCAGGTTGCTCTTTTTCTTCCTCCCTTTCTCCTTTCTCATTTCCTTGTGTGCCTTCCTCATTTTCTTCTCCTTCTAATTGTGGGGGTTGCTCATCCCCAGAATCATCTACCTCTACTGGTCGGCTGGTTCCCCCTTGGGAATTCTCTAGCCTTCCTTTAATTTGTGCCAATCTAATTGATTTTCTTCATTTTAATGGATGATCTCGTGTACTGGTGGCATGCGTTTCTGGTGTACTTGTGGCATGCTTACATTTTGGGGATGCCTTGGTCAGTCCCCCATTTATCAAGGCAATTAGCTCTTCCTAGCTGCTCTGCTGATGGGTAAGGCTATGGCTAACTATTAATCATATCAATCCATGGTGACTGACGAATAATTCTACATGCTGGGCCATTTTCATACTCTGCGCGACATCATGAAGTAAAAAATTTAAAAATGCAGGTAAATTTACAGAGCATTTCTGCTTTAATACGACTAAAAGTTTAAGGTGTCGTGGTCTTATCATGTCTTTCTTACCTTCACAGGTGATGTAGCTTTGAATAATCCTCGCCAATTCTACCCATGGCTCTCCTAATGTTGCAGGCATAACTCCTTTTCCTCTAATTTTCAGGTTCTAGCCTTCATCTTGGAAGGTTTCTATGATTTTCTTCAGTCTTTCCTTCTTTAATGTCCATATAGGTCCGACGGCTAGTAGTCCCGAGACTTTAGAAATTATGTCATCGGTGACTGTTATGCGTTTCCCCCTCACTGTGGAGTGATCTTCTTGCAAGTTCTGCAAGAATTCTATTGCTACCATCTCATTGGATTCCTGTAACCATTCGAGGTAAGTTATCCAACCTGCTCTTGCCAGAATTTTCCGTGCAGCAGCAGAGACTGTCAATTCCTGTGGTTCTCTTTGAATTGATCTTCCTCCCATGTTTTTAATTTCCCTATAAAATCTCAGAATTGACAATGGAATAGCAAGTTGTTCACACCATCAAAACACAGAGAGACTAACAGATGTAGGACTCGCTAAACCTCAGAATTGACAATGGAACATCCAACTGTTTATGCTGTTAAAACATGGAGAAACTAACAGACATAGGACTTGCTCAAAATATAAAGGAATTTAATAATACCATAGAGCATACTATGGAAATGGTTTAGGAACAGCAAGCCATGCAAAAGAATAAAAAAATAGTATACCGTTGAGCCGTGCTATTCCCAAGTATGCAATTTCTCGAATGGTGATCTGACACGTAAACTAGCGAATAATGAGGTGAACCTATCCCCCCGCAATGTGATAGGCTATCCCTGGCCATCAAATATTGGAGCAGCATGTCAATATGCCTTGGATCAGAGTCATAAAGGAACAGCGTATGGCAGCATGCCATGTTTACAAAAAATAGTAGGTTGCCGAAATCGAGGTGCATACTCGGATCGCTTAACAAGTAAGAGATTGTTGTGATATGATGTGAGGCTGGGAGAATAGGACACCTACCATGTACACAGAGTTTCATTCGGTCGTTTTCAACTTTTCTGTCATGATTGGCGATAATAGATTGCATGGTTTGGGAAATAATATACATACTTCTTATGTGATTTATTAGTAAGGTATAAGAAACAAAAGGGTGTTAATACTTATCTATTGGTGTAAGTAATGGGACTTCAATACCATTAACAGAGCTCTGCTGTCGACAGGTGTCCATAACCTTGGAAGAGTTGTTTGTTTCACTTATGGAACCATGGTCCTTTGTGTATGCCTAGTAAATGTTATGTGATGTCAAAATGTGGCCATCATGTTGGCTTGGTGACCAGTTAGTCATAATGCCATTCACGAGGAAGGAGTGAAAGGTGGGCAAGCCAGCTCATGATGAGACCTCCTGTTCCAAGGGCTTTTTATTTTAATGTACCTTTTGGACCATATCCCTGGTGTGGTAGCCATAGTGGGTTTTCCACTTCACTTGCTTCCTTATGATCATGGTAGGCTGGCTCTTAATGAGACCCCCTATCCTGCATTTGACAACTTATTAAAACATCATTTTTCACTTTCCTTTTTCTTTTTCTTTCATGAGGTACTTTCCCATTTATACACAAAGGGTGGTTCAACACTCCTTAAGAGTAGGAATGGTGGAATAAGTCTTAACATCTCAATAGGAATGTATAAACCCTTTGCTCTTATTCCTAAATAATAATCAAAGAAATTTGTGAAATTTTTAAAAGAACCCACATGATAAAGATAACCAATCAGATCAGAATTAGTGAAATAATGATAGCAAGGGTAATGGATAAGTGTGTCCTATCCTCTGTCCTCTTACTAATTCAGAGCAATTTCTTATAAAAATAGCGATTTTATAGTTTTCCTGATTTCCGCATGTTGTGATTTTGTATCCATTACATAAGTGCATAGTTGTGTTCCAAACGACTTGAAATAGCAGGAATAGTAGGCATCCCCAAATTAGAACAACAAGGAAAGCAAAAAGGAATACGAGGATGTTGTTATTGCCAAATAGGAAGAGCAAAATAATGCAAGTGATGTTCCTTTTGGAAAAGGAATAGCAAATATAAAAAATGTTGCTCCTTTTGAAAAAGGAACAGCAGAAAACACACAAATGTCGTTCCTTTGAAAAAGGAACAACAAAAATAAAAAATGCTACTCCTTTGGAAAAGGAATAGCAGAAAGCACAAATGTCATTCCTTTCGAAAAAGGAACAGCAGACAACCCGAATGTCGTTCCTTTTGGAAAAGGAACAGCAAAAATCAAAAGTGTTGTTCCTTTGGAAAAGGAACAGCAGAAAACACAAATGTCATTTCTTTGAAAAAAGGAACAGCAAAAATCAAAAGTGTTATTCCTTTTGGAAGAGGAACAACAAAAATCAAAAGTGTTGTTCCTTTTGGAAAAGGAATAGAAAAAATCAAAAGTGTTGTTCCTTTTGGAAAAGGAACAACAAAAATCAAAAGTGATGTTCCTTTTGGAAAAGGAACAACAAAAATCAAAAGTGTTGTTCATTTTGGAAAAGGAATAGCAAGCACCCAAAATGTCATTCCTTTGGAAAAAGAACAGCAAAGACAAAAAGTGTTATTCCTTTGGAAAAGGAACAACAAGAGCACAAAGTAAAAAAGGAATAGCAAAATGAACGGTTGATCCAAAAGGTGTTGTTCCTTTGGAAAAGGAACAACAAAAACGAAAATGCTATCCCTTTGAGAAAAGGAACAGCAGAAAAAATAGTAACAACAAAATATGTACAAAGAAATTATGTACAGAGTGTAAAAAGAGATAAATCATTTAATTAATCATAGGTGAGGAAGATTTCTCTCACTCCCCCAAAATTTCCATATCAGAGTCTTCACGTAGCTACTGACAGAAGGACTCCCGAGTGAGTGGTTTGCGATAAAGTCGAACTCGGTGACCATTTGCCTTGAAGGCATATCGAGAACCATCAATAGTCATTAGAGTAAGAGTATTGTTATCATGTACCTTCCAGATTTCATATGGCCCAAGCGAATGAGTTTGAAGTTTCCCGAGAAAGTCGTAAAACCTGGAATCATACAAAAGTGCCCAGTCTCCTTCATGGAAGACTTTATTTTTCATGCCATTTAGCTCACTGTTGTTGAATCAGTGTGGTATTTTGAAGTGCAGAGAGCCCGATTTCGTCCAGCTCATTGATCTGCTGTAATCGATTAATTTGTGCCTCAGTTATATCTAAGCCAACTTCCTGTGTTGTTTCCAATGTTTGGATTTCGAATTCTATGGGGAAGATGGGTTGTTTCCCAAACACTAAAGGATAAGGTGAGTATCCGATGGTGCTTCTCCATGTTGTTCTGTAAGCCCACAATGCTTCTGGTAGTCTTGCAGCCCAATCACATCTATGTGATGTAATTGTTTTTGTTAGGATTGCTTCTATTATTTTATTACTTCTTTCTACCTAACCATTGGCCTGTGGGTGGTATGGAGTAGTGATTTTATGCTGGATATGATAATTTTTTAGTGTTGCAGCTGTTTTGTTCCCAGAAAACTATGGTTCACCGTCTGTAACTATATCTCTTGGAAGGCCATAGCGCACAAATATATGGAACAGGAACTGTATGACAAAATCCTCAGTAGCTCTCGGCAATGCCTCTGCTTCAACCCATTTGGTGACATACTCTGTTGCCACCAAAATATATGTTTTTTGGTTTGAGGATGGGTTAATTGGTCCAACGAAATCAAGGGCCCATCATTCAAATGGTTCAATGACTAGTTGTGGGTTGAGGGTCATTTCATCAGACTGACCAGGGTGGCCTGCTCTCTGGCAACTGTCACAGGCTTGGATGAATTTTTTTGCATATTTAAAAATTGTGAACCAATAATACCTTATTTGCAGCACCTTATGTCCAGTCCTCTTACCAGCAAAGTGTCTGCCACATGGTCCGTCGTGACAGGCCTTTAAAATGTCAAATATTTCATCCTCACGAATGCATCTCCTGATATGCATATCTGCCCCTGTGTGAAATAGGTAGCCCCCAATCCAAGAAAACCAAACACTTCGCTGAATAATCTATTTCCGCTCATTGGGAGATAGATGTTTTGGTAATTTACCTACTACCAGGTAATTGGAAACATCAGCATACGAAGGTGTTTTAACAACAAGAGCAAATAGATGTTCGTCTGGAAATTGGTCTTCAACTGCGGCTGCGTCGATTGGCTTTGGCATTCATGAGAGAAAATCAGCTACCGGATTTTTTTTTCCAGGTCGATCCTTGATTGTAATATCAAATTCCTACAATAATATCAGCCATTTGGTTATTCTTCCATTTGTGATAGGCTTATTTGCTAAATATTTTATGGAAGAATGATATGTATACAAGATAACAGGATATCCAGTAACGTAATGCCTGAACTTATTCATAGCATGTATTACGGCTAGAAATTCTTTTTCAGTGACAGTATAATTCAATTTAGTAGGGGATAATTTTTTTATAATGTAATAAATTGCATATGGTTTTTTATCCTCCTCCTACCCAAGGAATGCTCCAATGGTTGTATCTGAGGCATCTGATGATATCTAAAATCGCAAATCCCAATTTGGTCCTCGATGGATTGGGGTTGTGGACACAAGCTTCTTCAGATCTTGGAAAGCACGTTCACATTTTTCTATCCAGAAAAAGTCAACATTCCCTTTTAGTGCATACAGAGGTGCAACAATATGTGAAAAATGTTCTATAAACCTCCTATAATAACCAGAAAATCCAAGAAAACTGTGTACCTTCGTTTGAGTGGTAGGAGTAAGAATAAGCAAAATTATTTGGATTTTGGATGGATCTACCTGAATGCCATCTGCTAAAATATAGTGTCCTAGGATAAGTCCTTCAGTCATCATCATATAAAAATTTTCATGACTTAAACAAAGCCTTGTAGCAATGCAGTGTTGTAGGACCTTTTCCAGTGTGTCCAATGCTGGATCAAACTCATCTCCGTATGGTGTAAAGTCATCCATATATACTTCAAGTCCTTCGTTTATCAAGTCTGCAAAAATACTGAGGATAGCCCTTTGGAATGTGACAGGAGCATTCCATAAGCCAAAAGGTAGAACTCTGTAGGCAAATGTTCCCCAAGGACAAGTAAAAGTGGTTTTGTCTTGGTCTTTAGGGGCAATCTGGATCTGATTATATCCACTAAAGCCATTTAGGAAGGAAAATAATTTCTTTCCTGCCAAAGTGTCTAATACTTGGTCGATAAATGGGAGAGGGAAGTGGTCTTTTTGTGTTGCCTTGTTTAGCTCTCTGTAGTCCACACAAATTCTCCACTTCCCATTCTTTTCTGGTACCACCACAAGTGGAGAGACCCATTTACTATCGAAGATAGGATAGATGAAATAGACATCTAAAAGTTTTTGAAGTTCAATTTTTACCACATCTTTTAGATGAGGATTAAGTCTCCTTTGAGGTTGGTGGATAGGTCTCACATCTTTTTCTATGTAAATGTGGTGTGTACATAATTGGGGATCAATTCCTTTCATATCAGGGTGGTCCCATGCAAATGATTCTTTATATTTCCTTAATAATTGGATGATTTTCTCTTCTTGTTTGGAGGTGAGATTGGCATTAATGTTTAAGGTCTTTCCTGGTTCAGTTTTCACAATTTTGCTATTTGCAACAGAGGTAACAGGTATCATTTGGTCATGTGTTTCTCTTAGAGTATCTTCTTCTAATTCATTATCGAATGCTGCCTCTATCATGTGACATTGTGTGTGGGATCTGAGTTCAGTCTGACTAATAAAATTATTAGTGGCATCATATTCTGTTTGATCTTTGAAATCAACTGCCTCTTGTATGGTTAATGGAGATCTAATGTTATCAGTAAGGTATGATATAGGGTGCCTATTAGTTTTTATTATTGTGACACTTGGCTGCGCTGGAGGATATAAAGCTAAGTTCTTGTTGTTTGCTCCTCTGGTTATGGTCATATCGCCTTGTTGGCAGCCAATATAAGCATCGACAGTTGCAAGCCAAGGTCTACCTAAAATCAATGGATGTCCATCAAGTCGATTTTTGGGATTTATTATCAGAAAATCGGTCGAATATTCTCGGGAATCAACAGATACCATAATATCATGTAATGTGCCTTCTGGCCTAACCACTGATCGATCAGCCAGTTCTAGTAAAGTAGAGGTGGGTTCTACAGATGTAATGCCTAGCTTTTGGCAAGTAGTAGTTGTTAAGATATTGATTGCAGCGCCTAGATCAACTAAGGCATTGGAGAAGGTTTTCCCATCAATTTGTACGGTTACTACTGGATTTCCTGGGTCTTCGTATTTAATAGGTGTTTCTTTTCCTAATAATAAGTCAGATAGAGTACCAACTACTTGGACTTTTGGTTTATTTGTGATATTCCTCCTTGGTTTCTTTATGCATAATTCTTTGATAGTCCTCACGTATATCAGGATGTCTTGAATGGCTTGGAGGAATGGAATTTTTATGTACAAATTTTTTGATTCTCCCATAATGTCAAAATCAAGATATTGTGTAGGTCGAGGTATTATCAGTCATTTTGGGAATGGAGGAGAGGATGCGGTTGCTTGATTATGAATTTCTTGTTCATTCACATCCTCTCCCTGTGGCGATTGTTCTCTAGGTAACTAATTTTCAACATGAATTGTCTTATCTCCCTTTGTTTCGATAACACGCCCAGATCTTAGCTGAAGATCATTACACTCCCTCAGATTGGCTTATATTTCTTGTGTTTCTACTATTTGGATAGATTGGACTGGTCTATTATTTGGATTAGGGTTGGGTTGGGCTAGGAGCTGCGGTCTCAGGTTAGTTTGGGGGTTTTGTTGTAATGCTGGCAGTGTAGGTTGAGGGAGCGGAATGGTTTCTACTTGCTGATGCATCGGTCTTTTCTAGTTTGTCTACCAGGCTTGATTTTGTGAAGTAGGAGGGGTCCATTGTGCTGGGTATGTGTTATTTTGCCAATATGGTGGGGCATAGGGAAAATTCGGCCAATTGGATTGATTTGCTTGGTTCAGCCACGGGTTTGATGAAGGAAATGACTACGATGACCAATTCGGGAAAGGAGGGTGAGGTTTATTTTGCCACATACTATATTGTTGAGCATTATACTATGGAGGCTGAAAAGAAGAAGTCGGGTCTGAGAACATACCAGACTGTCATGGCTACCACTGACGGCACTAATTGAGTAGATACACTGACTCTGGCTCATATTCTACTTCCTTGTATACTGCTTTTAATTTGGGAAGTGAGGGACAGTTCTCTGTAAGGTGGTCTTTTGTGAAGATGGCACATGTTTGGACTGCATCTAGTGGACACTCCTTATGGCTATGCTTCTTTCTACATCGGGGACAGAAGATTGCCAAATTATGTTCTGCCTCCACTTGCTTTTACTTAGCCTGCATAATATCAAGTTGTGTTGTTAGTGTCCCTAGTATATCAGTTTTAAAATTTTCCAATAAATTTCCAATTTCTGCACGCGTTACTCCTTCTATTGAAATTCTATTATCTCTTACAAACTGATCATGCTCTGCCAATTTTAGTCTTATGCTGCCTCTCAAGCTCCTGATACATAAATCAATAATGTCAGCAAAATTTTCCTGCTAAATATTTCCTTTTCCCATAATGCTTAATGTTTCAATCCATTGTTCTTTCATTCCCCTAATTAAGGTTGTTTTTAACACATTATCAGGTAAAGGTAGTGATGCATAAGGAGATCTTTGAAGATTATATTGAAAGCATTCCACATAATCCTCTAATGTTTCATTTGGTCTAGCTACCATCTGGAATATCTCGTCTTTTAGTTCCCTAGACCGGCAATAGTCTTGATATTTTTTAGAAAAGATTCTTTCATTTGATCCCAGTATTTATAACACTACCACCTAATCCCATGAACCATCTCAAAGCAGCCCCCTTTAATGTAGAGGGGAATAATTTCAGTTTTTGGGGATCGGTGGTGTAGTCATAACTTCTACACAGCACGTCGAATTCAAACAAAAATGCATCCAGATCTTCTGATGTCAGACCATGGAATGTAGGGATATGTTGAAGAGGAATTTCCTTCATAGGTGCATTTGCTACAGTATCCACGATAAGGTATTGCAGAGTAGAGGCTTGGGTGTTAGGCTAATTTTGGGCCATTTGATCGAATATATGCCAATAACCTTCTGTGATATCTAGGAGGGTATTCCTAGGTTGAGAGGGAATGGCTTTAACAGGAATGATTTTAATGGCACTTCCTTTATCTAGGATAATGAGAGTACTTAATGTCTGAGGGGATTGAGTTTCCTCAAATATGATTTTTGTAGGACTTCCCTTATCTGGGCTGCTTAATGGCTGAATTGTCCCAAGAGGAAACCTTAGTTCCTCAGTTTCCCCTGTCTCTCCTCTTCCTTCACAAAGATTGCTGAAATTCCCTTCTTTCAATAGTTCTGGATTGGAATTTTCAATTTCTTGAAAATCCTGCTCTTCAGTTTGACTATGCACCTTAGAAAAGGCTACAGATGGTGATCATGTGGCCTGAAGGGAACTAGTAGGATGCCTGGAAATAACTTTCTTGGGTCCTACTGACCCAGAAAATGAGTTATAGTGAAAATTCCGATCTAACTTGGTTCTCCTGCAAAGAGGATTATGGATGTCAAGATGAGGAACAGAGCGATGGCGGACCTGAGGCGGCGTGACTAGGGTTTGGGAGAACAGGTTTTCAGAGTCACGGAGGAGGGATAAGGAAGCTCGGGAAGAGAGAGGAAGGTTTAACCAGACGCAGGAGAAGATTCATAAGGATAAATGGAAAGGTGGGAGGGAAAAAGAAAAAGGGCGGGGCTGAAGGGATCAATGGACGGAAATCAAGGGAGGGGAGAGATCCCCTCCTTTAGGAACGTGGTAGCAGGAGAAACCAGCGGAGGAGGGCAGCAAGGAATGCAGAAAGAGAGTAACAGAGATGTACCAGTGCTGGGAAACCGATGGCAAGCAAAAATGGGAAACAGGTGCTTACCTAGGGCACAGAAAAAACCAAGGTACATAATCCCAAACAATAAACTGGAAGATTATCGATGCTATATGAAAGATCATGCATTGATCTGTAAGTTTATAGGTTTCTGGCCATCTGAAAAGGATTTAACAAAATGGATACAACTAAGGTGGAGGCCAAAAGGACATATAGACCTAAAACTAGGAGCAAATGGCTTCTTCACAGTCATTTTTGCAAACCTAGAAGACAAGGAAAGAATTTTTGAAGAGGGGCCATACTTTATGAACAATGCTGGACTATTTATGAGACATTGGGAGGAGAGATACAACCCAGATACTGAGAAATTGTTGGCAGCCCCCATATGGGTCAGATTGTTTGGGTTACCAACGGAATTTTGGGACCCTGATATATTGGAAGGGATTGGAAACTCGATCGGAGCTTTCGTCAAAGTGGCAGAATCGACCAAAAGAGGGAAGTACACATCTTATGCTAGGATATGTGTGTACATGAACATAGCAGAGCCCCTGCTGGAGTATATAGAAGTGGAATACCATGATGAAATATGGCAGCAGCCAATAGATTATGAGCATATTCCCTTTAGGTGCAGAAGATGCCACGAGTATGGACATCTATACAGGAAATGCCCACAGAATAGAGAGGGGGAAGAAACAAGAATTATGGAGGAAGAAAAAAGGAAAGAAGAAGGATCAAATACAGGTGAAAAGGGTTTCAAGGAGGTTCAAAGAAGGCAAAAACCAAGATTGGAGGGAACGAGAGCCCAACCAAAGGAAAAGAATATACTAGTCGAAAACCAGAACAAGTTTCAGGTCCTTCAGGATGAGGAAGAAGGAAACGAGGGTGGAAAGAAGGCAGAAGAGGATGATGAAAATTCACCAATGGAGATCATAATAGAGACAACAGGAAAAAGTATAAGCCAGAACAGAGAAGCAGAAGTAGAGATGGGGGAAAGTCAGGGGAACATAGTAGAACAAATGCCGAAGGAATCAGACAATCGAAAAGTAACGGGGTCGAAGAGGAAAGAATAATGAAGAAATTGCTTCAAGAATGGAAGAACCTAGATGAAAGATTCATCCCGGAATCACAGAAACAACAATATAAGGAAGCGTTCCAGAAATGCAAAGAGAAGAAAGGCAGTACTCCAGAGATCGGAACAGATCAAACAGGTTCACAAGGAAACCAAAACCTGGGAATGGATGGTATTGGCAAAGGGAGTAGAAAGAGAGGAAGACGAACAATAAATGAAATGATCCAAGCAGTGGGAGAAACACTAGTTAATTCAGGTAGGGTGATACCTCTGTCAGAGGTATTCAACAACCATCAAAAAGTTATAAATGATAATTACAAGTTGGAATATTAGGGGGCTCAACAGTAAGGGCAAGCAGAGATATTTAAAGGAGAGAGTGAAGAAGGACAAACCCAGCATAATGTTAATTCAGGAAATGAAAATGGATCATCAACAGCTGCAAGAAATAATGGAAAAGATGAGACCTGAATACGAGGTAATGGCTCAAGATGCGGTTGGTTTAGCTGGGGGTCTAGCAATTATATGGAACCCTGAGGAGGTAATTTTTGAGAACTGGATTAGCTTCTCTAGAATACTAACAGGTTTGTTTAGGTTGACAAGAATGGAGTAAAGAATTCTTATTTCAGGGGTTTATGGTCCCCACATACCCAGGGAATGGAAGAATTTCCTAAAGAATATGCAGGCAATAAGACGAATCATCCCTGGTAACCTATGGATAAAAGGAGGGGATTTTAACATGATCCGCGAACTAGGAGAAAAGAAAGGAGGTATAAGAAGACCAGATCAGAGCATGGAGGAGTTTAATGAGTTGATAACAGATCAAAGACTAGTAGATATTCCCACAACTAATGGTGTCTTTACATGGAATAACAGGAGGGGAGGAAAAAGCCAGATTGCCTCGAGATTAGATAGGTTCCTTTTGTTTGAACAAATATTGAACCGAGATGTATTCATAGAAACGAAAATTCTTCCAGGAATAGGGTCGGACCATTGGCCGATCCGACTAGAAATTGATATCAAGAAGAACAATGGTAAGAAACCATTTAGATTTGAGGCCTTCTGGCTTAGAAATCCTAAATTCTTACGTAAAATGGAAGAATGGTGGACTCAGAGTAGGGTTAAAGGGAAGGGAAAAATGCATACCATTCAATTGAAGCTCAAGGAAATTAAGGGTAAAATTAAAAAGTGGAATAAAGAGGAGTTTGGGAACATCATGGAGGAAAAACAGAAATTAGAGAAATAAATGGAGGAAATACAGCAAAGAATAATTTTGGAAGGAAGGGATGAAGAGAGGAGTAAGGAGGAGGGAAGAATAATTAGCCAATTGGAAGAAAGGAGAAAACAGGAAGAGATTTTGTGGAGGCAAAATTCAAGGATTAAATGGTTGCGCGAAGGTGAGAGGAATACAAAATTTTTTCATCAAGCTATGGTTCACAGGGGTAATTTTAGGGGCGAATAATCGCCCAAAGGCGAAATTTAAGGCTTTTTATATTTTAATGGGGCGAATTTTTAATTAAAATAATAAAAACTTTTTTATATAATTAGCCCTCATTTTATTTAAAAATTAATTTATTTTTTTATTTTCGCCCAAGGCGGATACGCTAACCGAATCGGATTTTCTTAAAATCGCCCCATTTTGATATTTGCTCCTAGTTTGGGAGATCAAAATCGCCATTTATGATTTACGGTTTGGTTTTTCTGGTTTGGTAGTGAAATTGTGAGGATTGATTTGGTCTTGGAAGGTTAAATTTGTTTTGAAATGGAGGGCAGAGCTTAATTTTTTCCAAATGGAGGGCGGCTCCCTGTTTTCACAGATTCAGCCTGCTGTTTTCATGAATTCCGGATTCATGGTGTATATGGCTCCCGATTCCCTGTTTTCATGAATTCATCATGTATAAAATTGTTTTGAAATAGGATTTTTGATCATAGTTCACAAATATTAATTTTCTATTTAGCAGCAACAGTTTCGGTGCGATATTCTTGCATTTTCAATCCACTTATTCTTCTCTTGTTTTGGTATCCATGGTTTCTTGGATTTGAACGGCTCATGCCACTGCAGCAACAACAACAGTCGGTACTTGACAGAATTGTTGGCTGAGCGCGAGAAATTAAGCCCCTTTATGCAGGTCCTGCCCATCTGTAGCCGACTTTTGAATCAAGGTAAGTTGGCTTCATATTTCTTGTTTTTCTTCAAGTTTGAAGTACAGGAGAAGATAGTTCAGATTATCAGTTGTTCTAGAAGGCCAAATTAGGTGGATTCATGCCTCCTGCAGTTGGAACAGGGGTGTTCCGTTGGTTTGGAAGCACATATAAGTTATACCCCAAGATGCACGTGCGTTCACATATAGCACTGTTTGACCGGCATTCGACAGAGCTTTGCACTGGCAAATAGAAGAGGTGCACATGCGTTTGGATAGATACAACATTCACCAGCGTTCGATAACCCAAAATTGTCACATATTCTTACTTATACCATTATACCACTATCTAATCTTGTCACGCTGGCCGTGGTTGCAAGAGACCATGAATTTTTTTTAATGGTTGGATATCAAATTTTGTTAAAGATTCCCTCCATCTGACTGTTACCCCACAAGAAAAAGAGAATAACTAAAGTTGAACAAACATGTAGAAGTATCATTATGCTGATTTGGATTTCATCTTTTGGAAAGAAGATTTGGCTTCAAAATTAAGATTTGGGCCATTGCTATGTTAACTGGTAAAGATACTTTTATCCATAGTTACCAGACTTAGCTAAGTTAACTTGGCTAGTCTGACTCTGCTGGGATCTAAATATGAGTAGATCAGACAGAGTCGAAGCTTAACTTGGTCAGAACTCAGGGTCTAACTCAGACTCAAACAAAACTTGAGAGTTATCTCAGGATCTGACTTGGGCTTGGGCAAGAATCAGGTAAAAATCGACAACTAGAAAATAAAAGTTTTGTCCAATTTCTTTTCTTTTGCCCAACTTTCCTGAATTAAGTCTTAAGTCTTGCCTGATTTTAAGTCAAACCTTGTTTCTTTGTCCATGCTGAGTTGCACATAATGCTTTATAGAAATAGTTTCCTTAATGCTATTTTATAGAGACATATAATTGAGTTCAGGATCAGCTGATGCTTCCTTCACTTTGTTTAATGAGGTTGTTTGTATTTCCAGAATCTCTTTTGAACAAAATCTCTTTTAGGAAGTAGCTATTCCCTGTATATGAAGTTATGCATTATTTCTTTGTTCTCAGTTCTGTTTTGTTATGGATAAAAGATGTAGTTAGCATGCTATGCCAAGTTTAGTCATAGAGATTAATAATGAAAATCCAAATACAGCATATAGAAGATTAGGTTGACAGTGGATGGTTGATTGGATCCGAAGATACTATAATTATATTTTCCTTTCCAGTGATCACTTTGTTGGTGGATTTTTTGGTATTTTTCACTTTTTCATGCTTCAGTCCTGTGTTTCAATCTTTGGAATACAATTTCCTTCATTCCATTGTTTCTCAAGTTCATCGGCTTTATTGCATCTAAGCTTCACTCACTTACACACAAACATAGGAAATGCATAGGAATTCGTTTCATTCAGAAACGGAACTAGAATAAAGAACAAAGGAAGAAAACATATTTATTTATCAAAACTATGCTGATTATTATTGCTAAGGCTTAATACCATGAAGAATGACTGGTGAATAGGACTACAACAAAAGCATGGAAAGCAAAATTTGGGAATTTTACTTCCATGAGGAATGACTTATGCATAAAACAAAATTTGGTCATTCTCATTATTTACTACTTACAATCACAGTATTCCCTTTCTCCCCATCTTAATGCTATGTTTAATGGAATTTGATATTGTTTTTATGTTGAGCTTGAACAACACCATAGGTTTACTGATTCATATTTGGAAAAAAGTATGAAAGGTATACCCAAAATTATGCTAGAAAATCTAGGTCCAACATGTATGGTGTTCTGGGATATAAAAGAGAACACGAATTCATTCTTTTATTTTTTAAACAAGAACAATTTATGTTTATATTACGAAAGAGAGTTTACATACTATGAAGTCTTGTTTAGAGGCAATACATAGTTAGAGTGACACTTAGCTACATAAACAATTGCATTGAAACTGACTTACTGAGACAATCATCCTTATAGTTTGTAATTTCTCAATACTGCTTTGTCGTGATTGACAAAACTATTCGCCACTTGTTAATATGTCAAAGTATATCTTTGTCTGCCTTACAGGAACCCCCAACAGGGTATCCCCCAGAGGAGTGTCATTTGGAGTAGAGTAAGAAGTTCTTGAATCAAAGCCTTCGCTCCACTATGATGGGAGGTACTTCCTTGAAAGCTGACCGTAGATTCCAGCATATTGGGATAAGAAAACACAGTTATTCGATGGAACTTATCTGTTGCCTAATCTCTGTACAGAGGCATATTGAAGTTGGGATTTGGTCTCTTGAAGTTGAGAGCCTTCTGAAGGTGGGATTTGGTCTCTTGAAGTTGAGAACCTTTTGAATCTGGGATTTGGTCTTGTGAAGTTGCTTTGTAGGTAGTGAGAACTTCAATAGTTGTTGGTCTCACTTGTAAGGAATTAATGCTGGAAGCCAATCCTTCACAGAGAGTTGAGAACAGAGGAATCACAAAGAGAAGGAAAGTGTTCCTAATATAACCTGCTAGCTGAGTCATAATGTTATATGTTGAAGCAAAGATACCACAACTCCTCCTTTCTTCCATACTAAGATCTTAGTCCTGATAACATTAAGCTTTCCTTGTTTTTTTTGTGTTTCATTTTCATGGAAAATTCGGACATGTTTATATTTTTTCCAACACAATGTGCTTTCCCTCCCAAACATGGAATTTCCTTAGAGACTCTCTAAATATGTTTATGTTTCTTTCTATCTTGAAATTCAAAGAACTTGAAATTCCCATTTATGGAGCTACTACTACTTGTCAGTCTCTAAGTACTGTTAGATCTTCTGAGGTGTTCTTTTGTAAGTTTCAATATAAGTATTCCTTTTGAGTGATGCCAAGGATTCTACGTAGTTGTTGGTTGGTACTCAAATGTCCCAAGTTAAATTTTCAAATACTCTTCCTTTTGGTGTTAAGATTATCCATGCCTTGAATAAATGGCTTGGATCTCCCTCTGATGTTCGTCAAAGAGCATTTGTTAAAATCTTTGCATCCAATCATTAATATAATCACATTTGCAGGAGGTTACTTAAATGGGATTACATTCATGTACTATTTTTGGTGCTGGTTCCCCTCCCTTTCTCTTCCCAATTTGCCAAATCATAAGTATTCTTCCAACCTTTTTCTTGTTGGCTTAATTCACTCTGCCTAATTTTTGAATTTTTCTAATCAAGTTGGCATTGATTCTTTAGACGTATTTGGAATATACCTATTTTTCATTGAATATCTTGTCATTTTAATCAGCAGTATCTTCCAAGAGAGAAATATTCCAAATTACCTTTATAATTGTCTTGTTTTTTAATCCTTCAAGCAATAAAAGAAACTAGTTACTGAACAATTGTTCTTTAGAAGATGTTGTAATAGAGAAGGGGAGAATCATTTCTGTAACCAAAGAATGCAGGAAAAGAGGTTTCATTGTTTACAAAACAATAGTCACATATTGAAGGATCATTAATTCCTTGTTTCACCAGGTTCTCCCCTGCTAAAAGTGTCTCATTTGGCCAGACATTAAAAGTCAAGTTTGGAGATGGAATAGCTCAATTTGATCTTGTTTAATTTGATTTCTAGAGAGAGGAAGGATCCGCTCCTTCCAAGAAGTTTGAGGTATCCTTCTTTAACAATGTATTTTCTTGATTGGGTGCCCTGTTTTACTTATTCCTTTCTTATTGGAGCTTTCCCATCTAGGACTTGGATCGAAGTTTGAGGTATCCTTCTTTAACAATCTATTTTCTTCATTGGGTGCCCTGCCTTACTTATTCCTTTCTTATTAGAGATTTCCCATCCAGGACTTGGGTCAGAAAGGTCCAAAGGGTGTTTAGAGTATTAAGAAGGGAAATGGGATAGATCCACTTCGTTTAAAGGGGAAGAATGTGAATTAGCCCAGGAGGAGATATGTGCCAAAAATGAAGGATTGTTAACTTTAGACCATCTTCTAAATGGAGAGAAATCCAGATCTAATACTTGAAGGGTTTCCAAGGACATGGTTTTCCAAATCTTTCTACAAGAGCCATCCTTTGGTTGTAAAGTTAGATAGTTGTATATTTATAATTTATTTCAAGCTCATGCCCTAGCGAGACACTAAAATGACATATGAGACCCACTTGTTTGTGAGACAAAAAACCCTGTCCACATAACATTTGAATTAATTAATTTACAATAGTGTATTTCTAGACTAACTCTGATTGTGCCGTTTTCATTTGCATTAATTAATTTACAATAGTTTATTTCTAGACTAACCCTGTCCACATACCATAGCTTTCTCGAATAACTCCTATTATACTTGTATTTATGTTTGCTAATGGTGTCCCATGCAAATCTCCTTTTACATTTTAGTAAAAAGAATGTTCACATATTTGTGTGGAGATGATGCTAGGTACCAATTCTGACTTCTTAATGAAAGGGATACTTGCATACTTCCGAAATACTTCCAACACATTATATTATCATGCAAAGTTGTTGTTTATGGTTGACGAGTATTCGTGCAATGCATTTCCATTTAAAAAAACAACAAAACAGAACTCACAAAACCTTCATTGAATTCACATGCATATGATGGGCGTAGAGTTGTCACATGCATTTCATAACATATAGTTTGAGTAGGATGTACTAATTATAAGTAGTGCCTTTTATCTTTTAATCCAAACGATAAAGTTTCATAATGTAAGGACATGTCAACCTTGGACTTACTTGTTGCCATTATAACACCAATAGTATATCCAACAATGCAAAAAATGGATATACCAATAATTTATGACTTAGCAAGTAGTTGAGATGTCCTTTGTAGTGAGGGTGCCTAACCTTCTAGCCTTATCACAACAGGCAAAACATGCCCCTTGGAATTGAACCTGGGTGGATAGGAGAACAAACTATGCTCCCAACCACTTGAGCTACTAAGACGAGACAATAACCTTTGTGGTTATTGATTGGCACGGATGGACATGACAAAAGGTTGATAGCTAAAAATAGTTAGTTTATAGGTACCCTTGTTGATGGCAATTGCACCATGGACATGTCTATTTCCCTTTGTCAAACTTGGCATGTTGCAAATTTGTGTAGCTCCCATTAGTTAGGCCTACTAAGAGAAGCTCAGAAGGGAACTTGGCGATTTGCAAGTATGATGCACGATGAACAAGATTAGCATAAAGAACTTGATTAGCTTTTATAAACTTGTGATCCTAGGATACAATGTGGATTGCAAGAGTTGGTCATTTGCTATTTTAGGGTTGCAATGGATGTGTAGAAGTGCCCTAAGGCGTAAGCATCCGAGAGTACAATTGTACAATGCACTAATTTGGTTCACATTCATTTGGCACACATTCGTTGGATGAACTTCTTATGGGCACCATTGCTAAGCACACTTGGGTGCGATGGGCACATTTGTTGGGTGTGTGGCACCTCAGGCCCAACGTGATAATGATGTTTGATAGTTGATGGAACAAGAATGAAGTGGGCAAAGGCACCATTGGCCACACATTTGTCAAGCACACATCAACTGGACACACTTGTTGGGTGTACCTTTGTTGGTTGTGCTTGGGCACCTTCAGCACAACACCATTGGATGTCAGATAGTGGATGGACAAGAAGGGATAGAGACTAATAGGCACACATATGTTAGACATGCTTACTGGGTGCACCCTTAGGCGCTATTGGCCACACATTTGTCAGTCACACATCAACTGGACACACTTGTTGGGTGTACCTTTATTGGTTGTGCTTGGGTACCTTCTGCACAACACCATTGGATGTCAGAAAGTGGATGGACAAGAAGGGGTAGAGACTAATAGGCACACATATGTTAGACATGCTTACTGGGTGCACCCTTGCCATGTGTGCTTGGGTGCCTTGGGCAAACTTGTTAGGTGTGTTGTGCCTTAAGCACAACACGATTAGATGTTGGACAATTTGAAATCAAGTAATGAAGGGGGTTAAATGCATCATTGATCATAGAAGTTGGTGATGTGAACACTTGAGTCCACTTAAGCATAGAGAGGTTTGTAATATGCCAAAGAAGGATGCAAGTGTGAGACAAATCTTATATAAGTAGTGGGCACCTCAAAGTTGCTAAGGCATCATCCATTGATCATTCATCAAGAGTGTAAATGAGCTCGATTATCATGCTAAGTTCAGGGTTGACATGGTAGGGTGAAATTTCACTCACTGATCATAGTTGAGAACATTTCTGATATAACTTTCTTTGACACTCCAGACTATAAAATTTCTGAGAATGCCGCAAAATGAAAAACCTCTTGAGGAAATATCTTTAGCAAGAAGCCAAGCAGAATTTGAATATTTTTCTTAACCAAACCATATAAGATTTTGTTGTTATCACTAAGAAACTTGGCAAGCTTTACCCTTGACTAGTATATCATAAAGGAGATCCTTCAATGACAAAGGTTTGCTTTGATCATAAAAAGCAAAATGCAGGTTTTGATAATTCTGGATCTGTGTTATTTTCTAAGGTTCAATGTTCACCATTTTGCCAAAAACAGCAACTAGACATGCTTAAACCTTCTGCACTCCTCAAAATAGTTCCGCTTACACTGTTTGATTTATAAAACAGAGAATGCGAAGCCAACTAAGCAATGGCATGAATGAAATTTTTAAGGGTTCATATAAAGTATGCTCAACTGTATTGAATGTTGATTTATTTTGCTACCAAGTTTATCCACGGTGGCTATTTTTATATACAACACTGGAGCTGCTCGTAGTATGCATTATATTTGACTAGACTATGTCGGGCATTGCAAAAATTTGCTTTTCTCTTAATTTTACCCATGGCTGAATCTTTGCTTCCACTTATTCTGTTATGTTGTTTCAATGTTATACAAATGAATTATTATATTTTATGTCTTAAAATTTAATAGTTTCCCATTATCATTGTTAAATAATTTTTGTGAAATTCCATTTTGCTTCAAAATTCAATTTCTGATATATGTTCTTTCAATGTTGACTCAACAATTCTTTTGAAATGTACAATTCTATTTTCTATGAACAAGTGAATTTATATGAAGCATATCTCAATGCTTGAAAACTGTTGATGCAGGTTTGCAGATCAATTTGAAACTTTACTTGTGGAATATTTAGTGAGATGTCAAAATATAATCATGGGAAGAAACCATTAAGGCAAATAGATGTATTATCATACTTTCAAAAGGCTCCATCCAAAAATACACATTCTCTTCATCATTCAAGCTCCTTTGAACAATATGTTACTGACAGAGAGGTTAACTCTTGTGGAAATGCATTTGATATCCATACGATGGATGAAGAAATAGGTTCCTCAAGTGGTTAGGGTGAGATAAATGCAGTTTCAACAGAAATTGGTGATGAAAATGTTAAAGATTTTTCCTTGGAAAGTGACACAATCCATTCGCGGAAAAGGAAAAGAGGCCACTGGGCCATAGGGAGACGATTCCAAGAAAATTGGGTCTCAAGTTTTCCATTTATTGAAGAAATACCTCCTACAAATGAGAAAGAGGTTTTCCGACAAGTTAGATGTATTGCGTGTAGTTGGAAAACTCAAAACGAAGTGAAATTTCAAATGAAGCTAGATACAGTACAAAAGCATGCAGGAAAGGTGTATGAAAAGAAAATTGCAAATGGTAAAGAGAAATCTATTGTTAGATGGAAATCTTCTGAGGAATGTCGACATCTTGAATATGCAGAAGAATATAAAAAATATTTATTATGTATGAGGAAACTTGAGGCAGACAGAGGAACCATCATATCTCTATTTGAAAAGACGATGGAAAGAAATTTGTTATCCAAGACGATACAATTGAGCACTGTATTTCACATCTTATCTAAAGGTCGTCCTATGACAGATTATTCAGATCACATGAAATTACTATCTTTTCTTCAAGTTCCAAACTTTCCATCTTCTCATTGGTCTATAACTAGTGGTTGGCGATGGGCAGGATATCTAGCTCAAGTAGAAAAGGATGATTTGAAAGAGAAGATTGCAAATTCTATGTTTTTGGCATTGTCTTTAGATGAGGTTACGACTATAGATAATACTTCATGGATTTGCATGAGCATTTATATGGTTAATGACCATATTAGACATTCCTATCTACTTGGGATTAATAAGATGAGAGAGACTTCTACAGCCGAAAATATTTATGAACTTGTTCTTAATGGATTGAAGGAAAGTGGTATGGATGAATTAATGATTGCCAAAAAGTTGGTATGTGTTGGAGCAGATGGAGCATCAGTAATACAAGGACAAAGGAATGGCCTTTGTGTTAGGCTACAACTATCAGCTTCACCATATATGCTTAGTATTCATTGTATGGTTCATAGGATGAATCTTGCATTTAAAATAGTAAGCAAGTTTCCATCAGTTTCAAAAGTTGAAGATCTTGTACGTGAGACTCATGCATACTTTTCTCGTAGTCCCAAACGATATTTAGAGTTTCAACAATTTGCAGATGGTATTACAGATGGAAAAACTACTGAAAGATGTTGATACAAGATGGATCTCATTAAATGGACCAGCTCAAAGACTATTTAGTGAGTTCAAATCTTTGGTAGGGTTGATGTATGAAAATCGCTACAAAGCTCAAGATCTTTTTTCTCGACTAACTAATATAGAGACAATATTGACATTGGCTGGAATTATTCCTATGCTACATGAAATAAATGTCCTCATGAAAATGTCTCAGAATCGCACAATGTATATTGCAGAATACACAAATGCAAGAAAGTGACCATGTCTTGCATTGGATAATTTGTATATGATGCTAGGCTCTTTTACTGGTCTAGAGTTTAAAAGTTTGATTGAGATCATCAATATAGAAAATACTGAATTTTTTTTTACGTTTGATGACAAAGGGATGCTATGTATCGTAGTGCGTGGGTATATGGTTCCCTTTCATTATATTAGTAAGATGGGATGAATCACCAAAGATTTCCCCGTGTCAAGAGACCAATTTGATAATATTGTGATTTCAGTGAGACAAAATTTGATAGAAATTGCAAGATCACTATCGTTAGAGATAAGAGAGTGATTTCCTCGAGATAAATTGTTGGAGGCCCTGTGTGTGGTATACCCTCAATATTGGAACAATTGTCAATGTCCAAGAACTTTAAAAGTTGATTTTCAAAAAAGATTAAAATGTTTAGCAGACCATTTTTGCAAGAAGGTCTCGATACATGGAGAACAAATTGAAGGTATTTTAGATTCATCAAAATTATATCAACAAGGTGGACGCTTTGCTGAAACAATGTGGAAGAAATATCCTTTTTTGGATAATCTTAATGAAAATGGTGCTATAACAAGATTATGGAATAATTTAAGTGTTAGCCAGTACCTGCAAGAAAACATATTAGAATATTTCAAATTAGCAGATTTGTGTCAAACCATGATTTTGGGATCAGTG
>APFE030724211.1:56169-96336 GCA_000404065.3 Pinus taeda
ACAAAGAATATGAAGCCATGTACAAGGAATATGAAGCCTGTGTGTTACGTTAATTTATGAGCAGTTTTATGCTCTGCAGTATAATCTATGAGAAAATTGGCTACAATATTCAACAGATAGGACATTGTGAGTTTCTCAATTTGTGCTATTATATGCTATGGATTTTCTAACTGATATCTTGAAAACGCGGTCTGCACTTGCCATCTATGCCTGAGTTCTGCAACGGTTTGTTACTTTCAAGCCATGCCTAATTTCATATTGTTTGTTGCCACTTTAATGTAGACAGCTAACCAGGAAGGCATTGGGTCATTCATAGAGGATGCTTAGGCATGATTCCAGGCTTTTGAAAATAATTGTGATTTCCATCACTAGTCATAGCACTTGATAGAAAGTTGGGATATTCATGAGTGTGAATTTATGTTTGTGTGTTTACATACTTTCTTATGAAATAACTAATGCTCAGTAGCAGTAGACATTGGACAATTATATTTGTATACTTCTGTTTTAAACTAAAACAAATCCAGGGCTCAAAGGAATGGATTGATTGCACTAGTCATCCTTTTATAACTTTCCAACATAGGCTGGAGTAAATAGATTGTAATTTGGGTAATTTTTCTAATTGCAAACAGGGACATACTTGTGTATTGGCAGGGAAGCTATGATGGCCATTATGTCAGGCCAGGTGATCGCACTCCCTTGATCGTGAGCACGATTGTGATCAAGATGGAAGACTTCATAGTCTAGATTGATTGTTTAGCAGTGATAGTTAGTGGGCTCATTCACAAGAGCTTCTATTTCACTAATCCTTTTTATAGAGTTGTCAGATTCAATTTCCAAAGGTTTTAATTACACTATAGAGTTGAGTTCTGAGAGAGTTTTGATTCACAGTGTTAAGTATAGCAGCTATGACACTTGAATGAAGACAAGCATAGTAGAGGTATCAGACTCTGTTATAAGCTTACTTGCATATTATAAGGGACTTGGTTGGCTTTTTTATAATTTTACAAACAAGTTCCATGTCGTGGAAATGTCAAAAAAAACATTGATGTTGCCACCATGTGGCTCTTGTCATATATGGTTTTACACTTTTTCAAAAAATTCTCTAAGAGTTCACAATGCTAAAATTCACTAGGACTTTACAAAGTTTTATTATTTAGTGAAAGACTCGCCAAGACCTTATAAGATTTTATAATTAAGTAAAATATTCGCCATGCCTGGTGAGAGATTCGCTAAAAAATTATATATACATATTATGTTATTGATAAATTCACCTTTGATTTTTCCTATATACCATGGAGATTCACCCATTTATTATATTTATAAATTTAGGGGGGGTTCTTAAAATTTTCCCTGATGGTTCAAAACAGACAAAGGAATCAGACCTTCTCTATCAAAAATGCAGAGGGGGAACGGGTAATAGAACAAGGAGGAATTGAAAAAGTCCTAGTGGATTATCATAAAGAAATTCTCACTGAACCACAGGGGGCACGAGGAGAAGCAATAGAATATATTTGCAAGGAAATACCAAAACTCATAACAAATGAACATAACAAGGCTTTGATGAGGGAAACAACTATGGAAGAGGTTGAGGAAATTGTTATGAATATGAAAAAAGGCAAGGCTCCAGGACCGGATGGGTATACAGTGGAATTCTACCAGGCAGGTTGGCACATTTTAGGATAGGAGGTCCTGGAAGCAGTAGAGGAATCAAGAATGAAGCAAAAGATCTGGCCAGGTATTAACTCGACCTTTCTAACTTTGATCCCTAAAAGTAATAAGTCGGAGGATGCACAAGGATTTCACCCAATAGCACTATGTAATGTCATTTATAAGATTATAGCTACCCTGATAGCGAAAATATTAAAGCCTTTACTACCGAATATCATCTCACCTGAACAAACTGGCTTTGTCGAGGGTCATCAAATACTTGATGGACTAGTAGTTACTCAGGAGATGATTCATTCCCTAAATCAGAAAAAGCATAGAGGAATGATGATGAAGCTAGATCTATCAAAGGCCTACGATTGCTTGAGCTGGAGACACCTCAGAGTGGTGCTTGAAGCATTTGGATTCGAAAATAGATGGATTGAATGGGTCTACAGCATGATTTCAACACAGATCTTCTCAATACTGGTAAATGGTATCCCATCGAATACCTTTAATTCAACAAGGGGAATTAGACAAGGAGACCCAATCTCTCCTTTTCTATTCATAATGGCAGCTGAGGGGCTAGGGAGAAATCTCAAAAGAGAGCTAAGGGAGGAGAGAATTAAAGGTTTGGAACCATGGGGAAACAATCTGGAAATAACGCATCAACAATTTGTAGACGACATAATGCTATTCGGAGAGGTTTCTATCAAAGAGGTAAGGAACATTAAAAGAATACTTGAAATTTTTATGGAGGCTTCAAGAATGGAGATAAATAAAGAAAAATCATGTACATTCATATTTAATACCCCTGATCCTATCAAGGCTCATCTTACCAGAACTTTAGGCTTCAGACAGGGGGATCTCCCTACTAAGTATCTGGGGAATCAGTTGGACATAAATCCTACCCGAATGAAAAACTGGCAGAGTGTAATAGATAAAATAAATAACAGACTGGCAAGTTGGTCATTTAGATCTTTGAACATAGCCAGTAGAATTTTTCTGTTAAAATCGGTCCTGCAATCGATTCCTATCTACCCCCTGTCCATCAGGGCAGTGCCCAAAGGAGTGTGCACAAAATTGAAAGAAATATTTTGGAAGTTTTTATGGGGTGGTCCTAAACAATAGAGGAAATGGGCCTTAGTCTCATGGAAAAACCTAGTAAAAAGAAAAGAGGAAGGGGGACTGGGTATAAGGGATCCGGAAATGCTGAATAAGATATTAGGAGCCAAAGTATGGTGGAGGTGGGTACAAGGAGGAAATGATGTATGGAAAAAAATTTGGGCAAAAAAATATAATATGCTTGAATCAGTAGAGGGCAGACTGAGAATTGGAGAAGTCCCAAAAGGATCCTCAATATGGGAATTGGAAAGTCTGAACAGGGACGTGGTCAACAAACATGCTTTCTGGGAAATCCATGAAGGAAGCAGCACTAAATTTTGGGAGGATGGGTGGCAGCAGCGAGATAAATTGTCAGAGATACAAACCTTACAAGAAATACAACAGAAAGCAAAGAGAGTAGGATTGGAGTATGTGAGGGATTATTGGCAGAATGGAGAGAACAATGGAATATGGAGGACATGGAGGAAACCAGAGGAATGGTTTGAAAATATAAACCAAGACCTAGAGAAAATTTATACTAAATAAGTAGACTTGAGGAAAATTAAAATTAGACCAGGAATGGACATTCTCAGGTGGGGAAGGTCAATGAAAGGAACATTTACAGTAAAAGAAGCCTACTACTTAACAACAAAACAAGAAAGGGAGGATGGAGCGATGGATTGGAGAATAATATGGGAAGGAAAGTGGTGGCCGAAAGTCACAATATTCACATGGCTGGTAAGTAAGGGACGGATTCTAACCTGGGATGAAATCCAGAAGAGAGGTTTTTATGGACCCTCGAGATGCATACTATGCAACAAAGAAGAGGAAAACCAAGATCATATATTAAACAAATGCCTTTATGTAAGAAACTTATGGGAGAGGATCAAATCACTTTTCGGGAAGACAATGAGAGATCCAAACAGCATTCAGAACACCATAATGAAATGGAGCAAAGGACAATTTCACAGTAGAGTAGTAAGAAGAATATGGAACTTATCAGTGGGATTTGTAATATGGTTCCTTTGGAAAGAACGCAATAGGAGGATCTTCCAGGGACAAAGCTATCAACCTGCAAGAATATGGCAGGAGGTATGCAAATCGATCAAAGAAACAGTTTTATCCGAGACATGGGAAGAGGAGGATTGGAGAATGAATGAAGAGGAAGGAGGGATAGTATCCAATTTAAATATGGAATTTAGTATGATTTATCCCCGAAAAGAGAACATGAGAGGCCCTCAAATACAAAGCCCCAACCAATTCAGATATCCAAGAGAGCATTTCATAAAACTGAACTTTGATGGGGTGTCAAAAGGTAACCCTGGACCAGCAGGCCTAGGGCATATCTTCAGGGATAGCAAGGAAAAAAAAGGTGGGTTTTCGCGGAATGGGGAGGGGAAATGAAGAACAACGAAGTGGAGCTTTGGGCGGCCCATCAGGGATTAAGAATAGCAGTGAGAAACAGATACATGAATCTGGAGATAGAAGGAGATTAGTAGGTAACAATAGGGATGTTATGCAAACTAAAGGATGGAAAGAGCTACGAGAAAGTTGCAAAAAGTTGGAGGACAATGGGGATCATCCAAGACATAGCGGATCTGTTAAATAGAATCGAGTATAAAATAATAAACCATGTGACACGTAAAGGGAATAGGGTTGCGGACCTATTGGCGAATTGGGGGAGTAAAGAGTCGGTCAGAAGATTGGATAGCAACTGGTCTTCATTGGAAGAGGATCAGAGCTGGGAGAACTAAAAAACATAATTACCCAGGATCATAATGAATCAATCACAGGTTGAAGGAATGAGGACAAGACTCCTGATCGGGATGAGCAAGGTGGCAATTCGGGTAATAAATGCCCGATGGTGTGGCATGCAGGAAAGAGCAGGCGGGGTTCAAGAAATGATGAGCATGGTGAAGCGGATCGGGGAGAAGGATATTATATCAAGGCGAGGAGACGTTAGGGTACTGACGGAGGCGGGTAGATCAGTCAGGATGTTAGAGAAGCGACAGGTGAATGATGGTATGGGAGAATGGGGCAGCGCAATGGAAAGGGGGGCGAGCCATAAGAGCGGAAGGAGGGGAGGTATAAGGGAGAACGGCTGGCAAAAAAGAATGAAGAGAAGGAGTGCATGCATAACAACGAGAGAGGGTGGCGACAAACTATCGATTACAGCCTGGAGAAAGGGAGAATTTAGGATCCGAAACAAGAGGACAGGGACGCAGGGCAGGAAACCAAGGTGTAAGGAAAGAATGGCGGAGGGAGGCAGCATGAATGCAGGAAAATGGATGAGGAGTAGGGCAGAGGAAGGGAATCAGGGACGAGGGGACCGAGATGTCAAGGGCAAAGGAGTAATGGAGGGGGATACAGAGAAGTTTTTTATCCCAGTGTATGATGACTCAGAGAGTGAGAGTGAAGAATTCAGCACGGAAAAGGAGAAAGACGAGCCAGTGACTGAAAAACGTGGAAGGAACTGGAGAACACTGGGGAACAGGACCATGAAGAGAGGAAGAGAGGATGGCGGAGGTACTCAGGAACGGGAGGCCAGAGAGGAGAGCGGGAGATGGGTAAGAGGACGAGGTCGACGAGACAGGGGAGGCCAGAGGAGACGGGGAGGAGCAGAAGGAAGAAGCAGGCGAGGACGAAGCTGCAGAGAAGGAACGGTGGAATATGGAGATGCCAGCGCAGCAGGGACAGGCAGGAAGGGAAGGAAAACGATAGGGAGGAAAGTGCAGGTAGCTGAGAGAGCTTACTGTGAGAAGACCAATCCGAAAATCAGAAGAATAATTGAACATTGGGAAGAGGAGGCTATTCAGGCTCAGTCTGAGGAGGAAATGGAGGATTGGGTGTATCTTCTGCCGAATCCTGGTCATACCCGTGGTGGAATGACCTTATATAAACAATCTCTGCACGTATATTTGGTAATGAAGAGGCTTATGACCAAGGCTATGGAATAAGTAGCCATGGAAATGACAGAATTATCCCAGGGGATCCAAAATCTTAAAAAAGAGTTGAGGAACATTCAAATCATCTTGCTCATGCAGGATAAGAGGCTGGAAGAAATTCAGCAATAGATACAGGCGAGTGGCTCGGGAATAAAGAAGGAGCAGGAGTAGCAGGAAGATGCAGGGGACCAGTAAAGAAGAGGCATGTTTTTTGAGTTTTTAAAAAAAGTCTAGTTCTAGTTTATATTAGCTATGTGTAGGATCTTTGTTCATTTTTATATGCAGTCAGATGACAGTAGTAACAGATATAAGGATGATGTATATAAAGCCTAGAAAGATAGACTGAAAAATTTCTATTTTTGGCTAGCTATTAAAAACTACAGGTGGTCAAGATACCCTGTTTCCCCTCGGGGCGGGTTGAGACCACCACAAGATTGTAGTGGTTTCAAATTTTGGTAAAAGAAAAAAGGTATCTCCTCAACTTACAAAAAAAACTTTCTTGGGTCCTACTGAAGGCTGAGATTCTGATTTCTTAAATATTTCATTTATGAAGGTTGATCGGCAAAGGGTCACCGCCCCCTTAGCTTCTTCGAGCTTGGGTAGAGGTTTGGAATTCTTTTCTGGTTTTTTCTGCTTAGTCATGCACACACAAATCAACTACTAGGTTCTACCCAATTAAAATAATGACAAATCTGCAGGAAAGCGGGCAGAGGAGCAGGGCTGTTACATGCTCCGCATGTAGGTTCTTACCTTTTGTTTTTAAAACCCAATTCTTCCCTAGCAGGATCTTACACTACTCTGAAAAAAACAAATGGCTACACTCTTTCCCTGGAAACGGTGCCAAAATGTGGAGTTGTAAAAAGGGTCTCTTTCACCTCTAATTACCTCACATTAATTTGTCAATCCAGGAACGTTCTGTTATTTCAAAGAGTGTCTCAGTCTGAGGCTCACATTTGCCAGAGTAATGCTAGTAGTATAGTGCTTAAGAAAATACAAGAGTAAACGGATGCTGGAAAGGAAATCTACTTACAGCAAAATATCTTGAAGCCTAAATCATTCACTCAGAAAAATAAGCAATATATCAGTCAAGGGTCTAGTAACAATAACTCATCCCTTTAGAAACTGATGTCCCAAAAGTAATCAAGGAACAGATCGTCGATCTAGGGACAGGACAACAAATGCCAATGCCCACTACAGTCTTAGAACGTTCTGCACACCAAGACAGTCAATAATGCAAATAACAAGAAATGGAACAACAAATATGAAATGGAACAACAAGTATGAAATGGAACAATAACTAAGAAATGGAACAGCAAAGCGGAAACTATAATGGCAATTAAGTTTTAGAAGCAACAATCGCCTTAGTCTACAAAGTAAAGTGCAATCGATCATATCCTACGGAAATCAAATGACAATCCTCTGTCTCTAAGGATGAATTGAACAACACACAAAAATAAATAGAAATAGAACATCACTGATTAGTGATGTAATATGGAACAACGTTGAAAATCAAACAATAACTTAACACATGGCACATGGCACACCCCAATAGTAATCTGATCTTGGTAATTCAACCACAAATCTTAGTTATAGATAATACGACCATATTTCAGAATGGAACAACAATGCCCATTAATTCATTCAATCACAAAGAAATATAATTTCTAAGAGGAGTTCAATAATACCAAAGGATAAATGCACAACACAGATACCCTGTAATTGAACAGCAACAATATTTTGTAAAGACTAGCAATATCAGTAGTTAAAGAAACAGCAATGCGTTGCAGAGTTATGATGTCTTTGTCTCAAGAAATGATATCACTTAACGATTCAATTGTAACAGAGCTGTGAAGTAAAGATAACAGAACTTATCATATTACCGAATAAATCCAATAAGCAAAACCACGCATAAACTAAAAGTAATAGTACAGGAGCAAGTGTTCCTCCAAGGCCAGGCCCTTAGCCTCCAGGGGTACACCACTTGAAGTTATTCCAGAATCACAGATGAAATAGAAAGCAAGTTTGTATTAATGCATAAACCAAAATTAAGTAGATCACTTCTCAATGAGAGTCAATGATCAAAGTCTCAATTTTAAGAGAAATTACATAAAAATGTAACCGATCCCCCAGGCTAACAGTGCTGCCCCTTTTTATATCGGGAAAGGCAGAGATGTCCAAGTACAAAAAATAGTTAAAGTAGCAATCCTTGAGGATCACAGGATCCTGAGGGATTTTCCAAAATGTTGGCTCTCAGCTATTTCTTTACTTTCTTCCACCGAGCCGATATCTCCATCTCCTTTCCTTGGCTGATACGCTCTGATTTGGTTTGCCTTATTTGTGTGCGGTTCCCTGCCAGAGGGGCAATAGTTAACCTGGCTTTGTCCTTTCCTTTGGAACGACAATCTTTCATTTTTCCTTCTTCCTGCATAAGAAAATGACAATTGTCAGTGTTTTCGTTTCGCATATTAATCTTACAGATTTTGTCACAATTCCTCATAATCTACCTCTTTCATGATGCAAAAAGTTTGTAGGTTTAATCAAAAAGAAACTAAAATAATCACCAAAACATACCTTCTTTAGTACTCCACAGGTGTGATGAGCGAGAAGAGACAATTTGATTCAGCATAATCTGATTCTGCATTGTTTATAGTATTATAGATCGATATCCTTTGATTCTGTTTTGTTGCTTTACCTCTAAATGTATTCTCTAAAGTGGGACAAGTAGGAGAGGAGTGGCAAGCTGTATCAGAGAGAGGAAACAAGTAAGGAGCCAAGCGGAAGATTCAGGTTGGTACTCTTTGCTTCTCTCTTATCTATCATACATAAAGGAAATCACAATTTGCTTTGATTGTTTGTTTCTAATACAACTACTCATCTTAGTGGGACTAGCAGATCGAAAAGACACTAGTTTTCCTGGAAACAACAGTGCTCTACAAAGCACCCTTAAGTGAGAGACAATGCTCTGCAATGCAGTTAGGCCCTCTTTGACCTACGTTGATCCACCTTAGGGAAAATTTTCACCTTTGGAATGTGTTTTTGCCAACTTTTCTCTATTTGTTTGTTTACTGATTGATCAATGAATGTTATGTATCAGAGAACAAGTTTCTATCTCCTTGTCTATCCCAACTTTGATTTGATTGATTAATGTTTCTTAATTTTTTCTTTATCATTATCAATCGATAGTAAAAGTTAGAATATGTTTGATTAATCTTCATTCGAAAGAAAGTGTCATAAAGTCTTCTCTTCCTTTGAATTAGAATTGTCGTAAAAGTCTTCATTCTTATGAAAGATTGATTGATTGTATGTGCATATTTTCTTTTGTTCATATTCACATTAAGGAAATCAAAAATAAAAACTTTCATTGTTCATGTTGTAATTTGTGAATTCTTGAAAAGAATAGCTAGGGAAATTGCATTAGATGTGCTCGTTTCTCTTTGTCAAAAATCTTATTGCTCTATCCCTACTAGTTAAGGGTTTTCATTGTTAAATTAAATGGAAATAATGCTTATCATATTAGTTGCATTTTAGAAATTGCAAACATACACCACGTCGTGAACCTTGAAAAGAAAATTCTAAAGAATATCAACTTAAAATTTATTTGAATTTACCTAATGGAACATTGTCACCTAATGAAAAACATTTAGTGGTTCTAGGCTAGAGACTTGTTCCAGCGTCGTAAAAAAAAGCAAAGAAACTGTTGCTAACTTGTCTGCAATACATCCTGAGTGTGATACCTCATTCCACATACGTGAGTATATCATAGATCGTTCATGTACCTTCGGGTATATAGGGTGGTGTTATAGTACGTAAAGTATATGGGAATGCTCTCACTATGCGGTTTTGCATTAGACAATGCTTATATAGACCAGGCCTCCACATACCTTCGGGTATATATGGGAAGAAAACACTAGGTTGCTATCCATCCGTAGGTAACCAATTCATCCACCTTGTACACTGTGATACACCGAACACAGCGTTCGGGGAGATTGCTTGCCCATACTTCTTGGTTCGCTAGGAGGTATTCTGCAGTTCACAGTTGCTTGGTAAACATTTTGCTTAGATTATCCCTCTTTTGTTTTGTTATGTTACTTTGATTAAAATAAATTTAATTGACCATAGATAACATCCTCCACACTCACTCCTTAGTTGATCTTAGGTTGAGACATATGGAAATAAATCCAGAGTCCACCGATCAAGGAATTCCTTTTGATTGGAATCCTAGTTCTTTTCCTCCTTTCGAAAATATTGGTGCTCCTTATATGGCTACATTGTCCCTTTCGGGACTTACCATTGGCTTCCCAGTATGGTTGTTTTCAACCTCCTTGGTTCAAAATGTCATGAATTCTCTGCAATTGAGTACTCATCCACTAGACAAAATCAACCTCCAGTTGATCCTGAATTTAACCCTTTGCCTTCTTCCTCAGTTGTTTCTTTCTCCCCTTCTTCCTCTTCACCTAGTGAAAGTATTGGTACTAGTACCGAGGTGTATAAGAAGAAGACGAAGAAGCAAATTCAACAGAGGGGAAACCAAGCAACCATTGATTTGAATGCAACATTTGATGAGAAACCACCCATCAAGCCTCACAAAGTTTGATATCCATGAAAAATTTGTGTGGGAGACCATCTTCTTCGAAATTTTCCTGATATTCCTTAGATCTTAGAAGAATGGTCTTCTCATTCACATCATCCTTTGTCATCAACTTCTGGAGATCATGCTAGTGACACACCATCAACTAGTGGTAGTAAAGTTCATGGAAAGAAAAATAAAGTTAAGTTTCCCTATAGGTTATGTGAAGGGAATCACCAAATTCACCTTTGCCCCTATTTAGATGAAGCCAAAAAAGTGTTGCATAACCATCCTACTTCTCCACAGTGACTTGCATCTGGTTACAGGAGACTCTCCCTTAATCCTTCACTAGTTGATAAAGTGACAACCAAATCAACTATTAGTCAAATCCACTCTCTCTAAAAGTGAATCCTATGAGTCTATACCTGACCCAAATCAACAAGTCAAGGAAATAGTTGACCCAGATTCACCTTCAGTTAATCGTACCTTTCCGGCAGAGAGTAAATATGATACCACTCAGGTTCTTTTTGTTTCTTCAGATTCTAATGAATTTGGGGGCAATCCTCCTATTCCATCAAGATAGGAGGAAAATTCTCCTATTTTCATTAATCATGGGGTTAATTCTCCCATTTCTATGGTACCCCCTCCAAGTAGTCTGGTCACTTCCTTTGATTGGAATCGACTGGTAGGATTATGTCTTCCTTCTTATGTGCCTTTCCAGATCATAGTACAAGTTTGTAATATGATTGTAGCGGGCACTATTGTAGATCAAGGTGCATCAGTGAGTATCCTTTGCTCAACTACTTGGCAAGGACTCAGTTCACTGCCACTTGTGCCTATTACCCAGAATCTGTTGGCTTTTAATAAAGGAACCAGTCAACCATTAGGGATCCTCCCTCAGTTGCCTATTACTTTGGGAGGAAAAATCATTTATTTGAATGTGATGGTAGTCCCAGGCCCTCTAGATTACAACTTACTTCTACGATGCAACTCTATATATGACATGGGAGCTATTGTTTCCACACTCTTTAGAGTGATGTGTTTCCTGCATGAAGGTAGAATTGTCAACATTGACTAGCTTACATTCCCGGTCCAAATATGGCTTCCAGTCAACCATCTTCCCTAAACAGTCCTTTTGTACCAATAGTATCATCCCTGCCATGGGTCAATTATGTGGCAACCCATTCCACACCCACATCAACTAATAATCAATTCAATGATGTTGTACATCATGTACTAGGATCATTGGAACCAAATCTCTCCTCCATGACCTGTTATGAGTTGTGATCAAAGGATACAAGGGAAGTTCCTTGTCTTGTGCCAACCTCATTAAAAAATGAAACCAAGGATATGTGGATAGTTCTTTTACTGTTTCAACCTCATTAAAAAATGAAACAACTCCTACAAGGAGAGTTCCTAGTCTTGTGTCAACCTCGTTAAAAATGAAACCAAGGGTATGAGAATAGTTCTCTTACTATGTCAAACTCATTAAAAAAATGAAACAGGTTCATGAGCATAGTTCCTTATCTTCTGTCAAGCTAGTTAAAAAATGAAACAAGGAATCTGAGTAGAGTTCCTTGTCTTGTGTCAAGCTCATTAAAAATTGAAACAATGTCCCCTATAGCAATGTTCCAATTCGAGTCTTTGATTACATCTCGTAAAATCCCATTCGAGTCTTTTACTTGATCTCGTAAGTGAACCTTCATTGCATCCACCTGATAGCCATGAGTAGTCTACTTAGGTGAATGTAATGAAGCTTGGGGGCATGCACCTAGTGGTAAAATTAAGTTTCCCTGTAGGTTATGTGGAGGGAATCACCCCATTCACCTTTGTCCCTATCTGGACGAAGCCACAAAGGTGTTGGATAACCGTCCTGCTTCACCATAGTGACTTCCATCTGGTTACATGAGACTCTTCCTTTCACAATGTTGGGGGCATGTAAACCAATCTCAAGCATAGTTTTTCATTTCAAGCTTGTGTAAAAATGAAATTGAATCCAAGCATAGTTTTTTCATTTCAAGCTTGTGTAAACATGAAACTGAATCTAGGCATAGTTCCCTATGGTTCAAGACTGTCTAAAAATGAACCCATTTCCATTTTAACCCTCGTGATTGCCATTATATCAGTCTCTTCCACTAAATGAGCCTTGGTTTTCCTCCTTCCATCGTCATTATCTGCTTGGCCGATCATACGCTTTCACTTGGTTGTTTTACCCTTTTTTCAAAAAATTATTATTAGCTAGCCTCTTCACATCAATCAACATGTCTTGAGAAGTTCCAACATCACTAGAACCAGTTGCTATCCTAGACACCACTCATTTCCTCAAAGTGGAGTCCTCTTTAAGCTCTTTCTAGACACTCTAAACATGAAAAGATTTTTTGCAGTGGTATGATCCGGATTGTCCACAGTTTTTTGTTCATTGTGTCGACGTTTCAAACCCCAAAGGGGGTCCATCATCAGGACAAATAGGAAAGATAGAAAATGAATGAAAGATTATTGAGAGAAGGAGACATGAACCTGGATATAAATAAACCAAGAACCCTAATTTTATATAAGGGCCGACATTTGATTTCAATTTTTCTTTTTTTTTCTTTTTCTTTTTTATATTTAATTTAATTAATTATTTAATTATTCAAAATTAGCTTAGGATTTTAATTATTTTAATTATCAACCTTAATTTATCTATTCATTGATTATTTTAGTTTAGTATTTTCATTTTTAATTTAATTAATTAATATGAATTTAAATATTTTTATTTAATTAATACAATTTTAATAAATTAATTAATGTAAATTTTTATTTAATTGATTAATATAAATTTCTAATTTCTAATTTTTATTTTTATTTTTATTATTTTATTATTGAAATTTTTATTTATATTTTATTTAATAATTAATTAATTTTGCTTTTTTATTAAATTAATTCAATTTTCATCTGATTAAAAGAATTAATTTTGATTTTTCTATATAATGATAATATTAATTTGATTAATTTATAATTTATGATTATAATTAATTAATTAATTAAATTAAATTAATCTTGATTTGAAAACCCTAATTATTTCTTTCTTTTATTTAAATTTAATTCTTTATGATGTTATATTTTTTTTGTTTATTAGGAATTAAACAAAAAAAGAAAAAGAACATAGACACCCAATTTACAACATGTGGAACGATAAGAGAGATGATGAGGTCAGTTAAGGATAAAATTGATCATCAACAACTCAAAGGAGTGTACAAGATTGATTGCTCATGTGGCAAGATTTATATTGGGGAAACAGACAGATCTCTGAAAACAAGACTAAAAGAGCACGCAGCTGACATAAAGAATGAGAGATCCCGTACATCAGCCCTTCTAGAGCACTCGTCCAAGACCAAGCATCATATGTGTTTAGAAGACGCCAAGGTAATTGCAAGAGAGGACAACTATCACAAAATAAAAATCAGAGAGGCCATTGAAATGATGAAATTTCCGCAAAACCTTAACAGGGACAATGGGAGTGAAATCAGTGGAAATTGGTTTACCCTGATCAGACAAATAAACCCCCCCGGACACTTGGAAGCATAAGATTATTGGAAAAGGTCTTTCACTTTGAAGGTGCGATAATTAATTAAAACAAATTAAAACAAATTAATTATTTAATTTAATTTAGATTAATTAATTATATTAATTAAGTTAAATTAAATTAATTAAGTTAGATTAAATTAATGGTTTAATTCCTATAAACAAAATAATATTATATATATATAAAGATATATAAAATAAATTAAATAAAAAGAAAGAAATAATTAGGGTTTTCAAATCAAGATTAATTTAATTTAATTAATTAATTAATTATAATCATAAATTATAAATTAATCAAATTAATATTAATCATATTAGAAAAATTAAAATTAATTCTTTTAATCAGATTGAAAATTGAATTATTTAATAAAAAAGCAAATTAATTAATTATTAAATAAAATATAAATAAAAATTTCAAAAATAAAATAATAAAAATTAAATTAACAATTAAAAATTAGAAATTTAATTAATCAATTAATTAAAAATTTACATTAATTAATTTATTAAAAATTGTGATTAATTAAATAAAAATAATTTAAATTCATATTAATTAATTAAATAAAATGAAATAACTAAACTAAAATAATCAATGAATAAATAAATTAAGGTTCATAATTAAAATAATTAAAATCCTGAGCTATTTTGAATAATTAAATAATTAATTAAAATTAAATATGAAAAAGAAAAAGAAAAAAAAATTGAAATCAAGTGTCGGCCCTTATATAAAATTAGGGTTCTTGGTTTATTTATATCCAGGTTCATGTCTCCTTCTCTCAATAATCTTTCATTCATTTTCTATCTTTCCGATTTGTCCTGATGATGGACCCCCTTTGGGGTTTGAAACGTCGACACAATGAACAAAAAACTATGGACAATCCGGATCATACCACTGCAAAAAACTTCCACAGAAGCCTAAAATCTAACATGAAAAGATTGTTGAGCGATAGTCTTTTCCAGCTTGTTAACGGATTGGAAATGATATCCCTCTTGTATTATTTTATGCTTTTTTAGGCTTGAGAGATTAATTTATGAAAAATAACTTGTGGAGTTTTATTTTTGTCCCTTTTCAAACTCTCTAAACATGAAAAGGACCAAGTTATATTTGTCGTTAAACTCGTTAAAACATCAAATAGCGACAAACTTGTCCATATAGACAATACTGAGTTTCACCTTCACTAGACTTGTTAAAACATCAAATAGTGATAGATTCACCCAAAGGGTGAAATTATATAAGCATATGTTATCCTCCTCAAGCATGATAAAAATAAAGAGGCACTGGTCAGCAATGACTGGGGAAATTGGGAAAAAGGGGAAAACCACTTTATGGTAGCAGGACACTCTTGAACATGACACTTTAACTCCATCACTATGACTATTTGGGTTGGGTTATGAGCTTGATGGTTATCATACCATCCATCACTTTTTTTTGGGTCAATGCTACCAATTCATTTTAGTTTTGCCAACATGTTCAAGAGAAGTCATCCAGTCAAAATTCATTCTTTGCAATACCGTAAACCTTCATTTTTATGACTGCAATTCCTGAACGTTATGTCTTCAGTCAAATTCCATCTCCAAAATCACTACACTTGTTTTGTGTTGATGATGTGGGATACATCAAGTCCTTCCTACGACGAGTCACTTCTTGTCGATGTTAGCTCACTATCCAAGAAGTTGACTTAGAAACACCCATTCAGTACCTTGAAGCTTGCATGCATCAACGGTAGGTTTCTCGCTTCCGGCGATAGGCATACATCAATGGCCTTCAACTAAAAGAATTTGTATGGTCTTTGACATCAAATCATCCATTCACACCATGCAAAATGTATTGCAGTACCTTGACGATCATTATCATTATCAGTTATTTCTCTCACATCTATTAATGAATTACATCATTGGTTGGTAATTAGATGGTGTCTTCCCGTGTTCGACTTCAGATCACATATTCACATGGTTAGACTTGTACTTGAGCAAACAATTGAATGAGGTAGAGGACCCGAGATCTAGATTCATCCATCAAGGCTGCGATTTCAGGAGTACTAAATCATATGTACAATGGCTTTACATTAATGGTCATTCCAATCATGGGTATATATCTGTAGACGACTATTTATGTACATGTAATGAAATTTTATAAGCTAAGCATGGGTATGCCTTCTTTCAGTAATTCATGTAAAGTAAAATATCATGATATATGTATTGTAATTGATGTAGGTCACCTTCCACTTTGATACCTCGTCATCACATTGTAAATAATTTCATTCGACATTAGCATTTTTCCAACTTCATGCCTTAGGGGGCAGTTGTTACAGATCCATTTGGGCACATCAAATCCCAACATCTAGATCAGTGTTTTAGGGCTGATAAGACCCTAATTTCACTTGCTTCATGCCCTAAACAAGTCACCCTTTTGAATGCCTCTTTCCTAGATAGTTTCATGGCTTGAAGACATCCAAAAATAGCCTCTAGAGGGACCAGCACAAGTAAGCCCTTATGAAGGTGTGCTGCAGAGAAGTTGAGTCCACTACCAGGGTTCTCTACAAAGCACCTAGGCTTCCTTTCACCTACGCTGGGTGAGAATGAGTGAAATTCACATAGGGTTTGGGGAATATTCTTATCTTTCGGAGTCATATAGAAGGTTCCCTCACTTATCAAATCCTATAAACTTGAAAATGGATGAGGAATGGGTTAAGGTGCATCCTATCCTCTCATCCCTTCATCCATGGAACTAATTCTAAGTATGAAAGGCCATTCAATGCCACCATTTATGACAAAAACGCCTTCATCTTCCTATAAATTGACCACTCATCTAAGTGATTAGGGGTTGGATTATGTTGAATTGTAAGGAGATAATGTTGCTATGAGATTGGCTTTGAAGCAAGTATTGTAATGCTACAAGTTTGTCATGCTTTTTATGTGATGTGGATGGGATCCAAGATGGAGGAATGGCTTTGAATCAAAAACACCAATGGCTGTAATTCCTTCTTCTATATAATAAAGTATTTGAACTTTTTTCCCATATGTTCATATTGTTTCATAATGCTTATGTGTGTGAATTGTATCTGATTCTTTTCACTTATATTCAATAGATCATATGCTTTGACCGGTTCTTTGTTTTTTGTTTTGTTTAAAGGGTACTTCTCAAGTGGATTAAGTATGGGAAGGAGTGACTGGATTGATACAAGGGAGCTGAGAGGAAAGTGGAACTACAAGTAGGTCTTCTATGTTCTCATCTCATCTATTGCTTATAGGAAAAGTCTAAAACACTTTGAACTGTTGTTCTAGATACAACTACTTATCTAGCGAATTATTATTTATCTATAGATACCAAATTCTCCAAAACACTATTAGGGGAAGGGCCTCCACTATTGTGCTAGCCATTTGTGTTGCCTTTTCTTTCTCCTGCACCATTTTTTCCATCACTATCTCCATCTATTTGATTTGGATGGACTACTCCACTATTAGTTTCATAATGTCAGCGTTTATGCTCTTTGTCTCCTCTATTTCCTTGGTCAATGGGTCATGTGTAGTAGGCAGCTTGAGTTTCTTCTTGAGAGCTGCAATGTCTAACTCTTTCTTCTTTATTACTTCTTCAGTTGCTTTTGTATTTGAGGGAACATATCCAATTTTTATTACTAAGTCTTCCAAAGACTTGATCCTGGTGTCCTTAGACAATGACAAAATTCACTCCATCTTCAATTGAGACGGAGCACTTGAGAGGGCCACCTGCATTTTGAATAAATTCATGGAAGTGTTGGTTAAAGTTGATGAAATTATTTCCCCTATTTGCTTGTGCATCTCTAGCCGATCTATTGGATGGACACTCTTGACATCAAAATCAAAGGAATTCTACTTGTAGTCTACTTGAGTTTTGTGCTCTAATGTTTGTGCCTCCAAAATTCCATATGCAATTTTCCCTTCTTTGAGCTAAAGGCAGAGAGAATTCTGCCTTGTGTAGTTGCACTCTGCTTCCAAAACTGAGCATAGGTGCTCTTCTTTAGTATTTCATTTATGATTTTGATTTCTCTGAAGGTATAAAAAATTATCTCTTGTTCCTTTTTAGTCACCTTTAGAGATGAGGTCACTTGAAGAGATTGTTGTCTTTCTGAAATCAGAGTAGAAGGAAATGATTGCCCTCCAGCTAGGGAGGAATTTGAAATATTAGTTATGATGTTCACCATCTATTGTGGTTATCCTTTATCTATGTCCATATGTTTTGTAGGCTTCTTCATGTACCTCAACCTAAATTTTTCAGAAATATCAGTTCCTGGTGATTGCTCTTCTCTGGACCTTTTCCATGTTATCCCTTGCTCTTGTTCTTTTCCTTTTCAGTCCTTTCTTCAGTAACTTGTTTCTCCTATTGCCTTGGAGTCTATGCACTGGAACAAGATATTACTTACTCCTTGTCCTCCTGTAATGTATCACGCATACATGCTATCTGATTCATATATTTCTCAATTTTGGGCCTTTGAGTGTGGATGTAGGCAGTGGACTTGTTTTCCACTCTCTTCTTAGAAATAATGCCCCATGGGTAATAAGACCATGTGAAGCTATGAGAAAAAATCATCTCCTTTAATCTCTTGTTTTCCTCCTCTCCTCTAGCTCTGTTGTTGTAAATGAAGGGACCAATTTGGGACTTGATCCTGAATTGGGATTTCTTCTTGGTTGATATAAAATGCATGTCATCTGCACTAATCATATGTTTGATGTACTCCAATGCAAAGATCCTTGTGGGAAGGAAATTTTACATCTTGTAGGGGGCTAACTCATAGCCATACACTCTTATTTCAATGTAGTTTTGGTACAAGTACCAATCACCAATTCTGGCTTGATTAGATAGTCGTATAATTCTCTTTATATCTTCATATATCCTTGGTTCTTTTGTCCCACTAAGGAGGCTCATTGCTAGGTAGACAAACATTTCCACAAATGTCTTGTAACTGAAATCATTTTGATCTTTCATTACCAATGTTGTTCAAAATATTACTAATTTAGGTTCACCTTCCTCATTCATTCTGGTTAATGAAAATTGGAACCTGTCTGCCTGAAAATAGAAAAACATGTAAACCAACATTGAGTAGTAATGAAACTTCATCTGTGAAGAAATTGACTAGTTGTTCATGGATTGCATCTGCTAGAAACTAGTTGAAGTTGAAATGGACAGAAGGCTTAGAATCAATTTTTAGGATAGATAGGAAAGCTATAATAACTTCATTAATCTATTGGTAGAATAATATCCAAGTAAATAGGAAGGAACTGTGGCAATATGTCTCGTTTTGTAAGGGAAAATAGAAGAGGAATAAGGAGGGTTTTTACTTGGCAGAGGTGTGTTCTCAACCATGAAAAGTTCTAATATCTCAGCTCTCTTGGAGAAATCAAGCTTTTGGTACATTTCAATCAAAACATCATGTGAAAAGTGAGCAACTCTTTCAATAACCAGGGTTTTCATCATCTGCATGATGGATTGAGCATCAATTGTGAATAAAACATGTTCTGTTGGGGCCATCACTGCTCTTTATTGTGGATTGTAACATGAATGCCACTTCCTGATCAATTTTGGGAAACTATGTGTTTTAGGGAAGATATAGAAAGGCAGGTTGGTGTCCCAAGGACATATGTCATCCATTTCCTCCATGAATTTGTCCTCCCACTAGCAATATAAATTAAACAGATCAAATTCTAAGAGGGTTTCATGGATCTTGTAATCCCTATCAGCCAACGATAAATGATCTAAATCTAGGGGTGGGTGCACTATTGGGTTGAATACTTCTGGTTCTTTCTTCTTTTATGCCATTTCTATTCTGTTTTCTTTGTAACTTTCCTATGAAAATTTCCCTCTGCTAAATTTGTAACAGAAAGGGATAAAAGAAGTGGGATTTTAGTGAGGGAGAAAGAAAAGGGATTTAAACAGAAATGGGATTCAAGAGTGGGAAATGTTGATCTCTACAAGAAAATGAGTAGTTATGTATTGTATAATTGTGTTTTAGCTTCACTGTGCATTCTTGGTAATGTCTGGATGGAGTGAAAAAATGCCTACAAGTGCACAATAACAGTTAAAACTCAAGATCGGCATAAACTGGTAGTTTTATGATTTTTCATCGTTTTGTTGGATTCCCCTGATTTGGCACAGATCCATTGGCTAATGTCCCAACCCATTTATTTTCCAACGACAGGAATGGAAGTATTTGAGTGCATGGGACAACTTGGTGCAGTGAGGTTGCAAATTTACCAAGAGTCGAATGGGTGAGCGGTTGTTTTTCGGGGGGCCTGGGGAGCAGTAGGTGGTATGAGATGGGGGGTATGAACTCATGAGGGTGTGACATGTAGGGGAGTGGAAACTAAAGGGGGGGCCAAAAGAGGATGTGGGCCGTTAAATTGGGTGGAGTGAGTGGGGATGGAGTGATAGCTGGTGGGTGGATTAAACATGATGCGACATGTGAGTGCGTGGTGGGGTTGGGTGATAAATGAGGAATGGACTATAGGTACAAGGGGATAAATATTTAAAGTTTAGGGGAGTAATGATCTCAAGGTAATATAATTCCCCTTGGTTTTTATCTTGATTTTCCTCTTCGACCTTAGGACAACATTAGTATATATCCTTCTATTCTCAATCTACCTACCCTTGTTCTATAGCATAATATTTTTGTTCTTTTCCATTTCAGGGTGCACTTAGACTTGCAGACCCTTTCCTTTTTTTTCATCTCTTTTTCTTTCAAAACCTATCCTACTCTATCACTTATTTCTCCTCTTGGTCCAGATTAGACAGTTAAACCAATTTTATTTTCTACCTAGCTACTAATTTGCCAAGATTAAATTGTTTGGCATATCTTTATTTTATAACCTATCAACATAAATTGAAGTTTGTTCAATCATACTTATATTGTATGATTTGAACAACTTTTTTGGGGTTTTTATTTTCTTCTTTTTATATACCCTCTTTGCATTTCTTTTCTCTTTTTTTTTCTTTTCAATGAAATCCATTGAAAATTGACATCTTATGAAAAAATTGAAACCTAAAAGCTATGAAATGCTTAATCACCTTGTGATCATATAGATTATAGGACCCTAACAGGGTCTGCAAATACCTATCATAGACCTTCACAAAGGTCTAGAGGCCATTTAAGGGCACTTGCAGTACTAAGCCCTCGGGGCTTATATATCTACATGAAGGTAGATCTAGGGTAATAAAAGACATCACAATGATCTCTGGATGTGGAAACTTGGTTCTAACACCCCCCCATACTTCTTCGGGTGAGACTTTAGCCTTCGCTACACATCTTGATGCCGAAAGGGTTAGTAGTGTAGGGTTTCATTTGGCGCTATTAACTTTGAACCTAGGTCAAGACCACTAAGCCAACAGAGGATGACCTGCACATCAACATCATAACAAGAAGTGGAGCTATGACATGAGATGATAAAGCATACGGCAAGGAGAAAATGGAATATAAATGGGTAAGAAATACTTCGGAAAAATCCCTTGTGTTCAGTATTCAGAAGGAAAAAGAAATGTTCATGGAGACGAAGTGAATATTCATAGATGTGAGGGCTTCAACATATAGTGTGGAACCAATGTTAATTCCAAATAAGGACTGCAATAAAGTATCTACTCCGACGTAAGAATTAGATCCAAGTAGAAGCTAAAGGTTTGGTGAAGTAGAAATTAAACTGGTAGATATATATGATGGACAAACTGACCCTAGAGAACACATTCGTCTCTATATTACAACATGGAAGGAAATTCTATGAGAAGAATGTGTGCATGGCTTCATCCATACATTGGATACAATTCTTCAAATTTGGTACTTGGAAATAGAATTTAGACACTGCATTGTGAGCTAGGAAGAGATGATTGATGGATTTATAATGACATTTAGCTTTGAAGATGATTTTCCATATATAGATTTAGCCCTTGAGACACTTAAAAGGATATTTTTGATAATGAAATTCCACTCACTTAGAAGCCTGATTGGGTTGTGCAACTACATAATGTACTAGAATGCTACAACATCATGGAAGAAGAAGATGAATACCCTTGCAATATTGACATAGAAGAATCATAAGGTTAGCATGAAGTGAAAGGACCTAAGATAGAGATGCATGATATAAAAAATCCGTTAAGGACAAAGAAGGTGAATATAGGGTCAACAGATAAGCCAAAGTTTTCAACCATAGGATATTACTGAGATGAAGAAATAGCCAGCAAAGTGATAGATGTTTTGCATGAATACTAGGAGTCATTACCCACTAAGTTATCATATATAAATGGCATAGTAGGAGACTTGGGAGTTATGAAGATTCCTTTGAAGCATGATGCGAATGCTCTCAAGCAAAGACCTTATAGATTGAATCCAAAATATAAGGAAAATGCGAAATAAGAATAAGGTAAAATAATATTAGCTGGGATCATCGAACTTGTCGAAGAATCATAGTGGGTAAGCCGTATGGTGGTCGAGGAAAAGAAGGCTAAAGGAGAAATAAATATTTTTGTAGATCTAAGGAAGTTAAATGATGCATGTGTGCATGATCTCTTCCCTACAACCTTTACAGATGAAGTGTTGGATAATGTAGGTGGACAATAGGCCTACTCTTTCACATATGGATTTTCAGGATACCATTAGATTAGAATTGGACTAGAAGATCGATATAAGACCACCTTCAATATAAAATGAGGATCATATCAGTATACAATGGTTCCTTTTGGTCTAAATAATGCCCCTGCCATATTTTCAAGAGTGGTGGTTGCATCTTTTGAAGAATCTATTCACAAATTCTTAGAAGTATTCTTATATGATTGGACAATGTTTTGGTTATTGAAGAAACAGGTTGTAAGCTTAAGACTGATGCTCGACACATGCATGCAGTATCAGATTTCTCTAAATATCAATAAAGGCATATTTCATTACCTTTTGGTATACTGCTGCGACACATTGTTTGCAAACAAGGATTGATGTTGGATCTTGGGAAGATTGCTATCATTGTGAATTTACCCCCACCAAAGACAGTTAGGAAACTTTGCACCAAATTAGGACATACAAGATATTACAAAATTTTTATCAAAGGATATGCATAGATTAGTGCACCTATGGAAACATTATTGAAGAAATATATCACTTTCCTATGGAATGAGGAATTTCAAAAGATCCTCGATACACTAAAATAAAATATGGTAACTTCTCCTACATTAGTATTTCTAGATTGGAATAAGGAATTTCATGTTCATGTCAATGCTTCATGTATAGCTTTAGGAGTGGTATTGGCACAACCTAGAGCAGGAGAAATTGATCACCCTATAGCTTTTGCATGTAGGAAATTGTCTAAAGCAAAGAATAATTAAACAAATACATAAAGAGAACGATTAACTATGGTATATGCATTACGAAAATTCATACATTATTTGCTAAGAGAAAATTATACGATGTTAACAGATCACTCTGCACTAAAGTATCTAGTCAATAAACCTGTTATAGGAAGAAAAAATTGTAGATGGCTATTATTGTTTCAAGAGTATGACTTTAAAGTTGTTGTTAAGCTAGGAAGACTAAATGCTGGACCTAATCATCTGTCGAGGTTGGAAATAGGAGAAAAACCCACAAGTATCGAGGATAACCTGCCCAACATGCAGTTATTCACAATCAGGGTCACAGATGATCACTTCATTGATATTATTCAATTTCTAGCCATAGGAGTAGCACCCACAAAGTGCACTACGCAAGAAAAGGAGTTGGTAGTAAAAGTAGCCAATTTCTCATTAATTGTAGGACACTTGTACAAAATGGGACGGGATGAAATACTATGCAAATATGTCCATGAATATGGAAGGGAGCGTATTCTAGCAAAAGCTTATGGAGGAGTCATGGGTGGACATTATGAAAGAAAGGCCACTTACCAGAAAATCTTGAGACCTGGGTTATGGTGGCGATAATACATAAGGATGAAAATGGGTTTTGTCAAGCATGTGATGTATGCCAAAGAACATGAAAGCCATCTAAAAGAGATGAGATGCCCTTAGTGCCATAGGTGACATTGCAAGAATTTAAGAAAAGAGCTATTGACTTTGCGAGATGTATTAACCCACTAGGAAAGAATAACAGCGAAAAATACATAATTGTTGCAACTAGTTATTTGACGAGGTGGGCCAAGGCACAATCATTGAAGGCTTGTAGCACATATAGTGTCACGAATTTCATATTTGAATATATTTTGTCCAGATTTGGTTGTACCAAGATATTGATGAGTGATCACGGTTCACATTTATTGCATAACACTATTGAGGCATTGGCTAAGGAGTTTCAAGTGGACCATCAGAAAAGTACTCCATATCATCCTCAAACAACTGGGACAATTGAAGCCTTAAATAATATTATGGATAATGCACTCACAAAAGTGTGTAATGTGAACAAAAATGACTAGGATCTAAGGATTCCAGTGGTATTGTGGCCATATAGGACAACATGCAATAAATGGACAGGATAGACACCTTTTAGGTTGGTATATGGACAAGGATCAATCATGCCTAAGGAGTACATCGTGAGAATTGTAGCTTCGTAGACATGGCAGACTCTGATATAATGAAGGAAATAATGGTACAATTAATGGCTATGGAAGAAGACATGTTTATAACAGGTTTCCATCAACAAGTGAAAAAATCAAGGGAGAAAGCCTAGCATGACAGGCACATCAAGAAGATGACATTCTGGGTAGGAGATCTTGTAAATTTATATGATGGAAAATTCAAAAAGTTCCCAGGAAAAATTAAAACACATTGATTAGGACAATGTATGATCAAGAACATCTTTGATGGTGGTGGAGTTCAACTCATGAAGTTAAAAGGTTAGTTGATTCTAGGATGAGTGAATGGTAGCATATTGAAGGTATACATGGACAACTCTATCCCTGGAGCCTTTCACTAAAGGATAGAAGGATAGGAGTCTTAGTGCCACCTGTAGTTGAAAGTGGGCACTGGACTATAAGATACTATGTAGAAGGTAACTTCACGAAACGAATATTATTGTGCAATATTCAGGAGTATGTAGAAGACTAAAAGAACTAGGACGAAGGAAGGATTGTTGCACCAAAAGGGAAGGCTCATTGAATTTCACCAGAAATATGACCGTGGGAAGAAAAAATTTGCCACTAAAAGAAAGTTTCCGTTAAGAGGTGCAGGAGAAACACAATTATGAAGCATAGCTGGTCAAATCTGCCACCATATCTATAGTGAATGAGCAAGACCTAAGCTAATCATGGGGTTCGAAATTCAAATTTTCTATAAAATCAATGTCTCACTCCACATTCTACACTTTATTATCTGGGAATTCAGTTTGATAATTTGTGACCAAGTGTGAGACAAGTGTGTTGTTCTATGTCCGAGAGAATTTTCGAAGAGATTGCTAGAGAGTTTGAAAAGAAAGGGCTAAAAGGAATCATGGAAGCCCAGACTGGTAAACCCACTAGATCAAGTGTACCTGTGTCCCCAAGATGCATGAGATTGTTGTGAAAAGATGTAGCCACGGAACAACAACCATAAAGAATACGAGAAAAGAGACCATTTGAAGCTTTTGGAGTAGAGTTAGGGACATCCCAAAGAAAGAAGGTAGGAAAAGAGAAGCAGATAAAGAAAAAGTAGGATAAGAAACCTGCAAAAAAGGCGAAGAAATGAGTGCAATAGAAAGAACCAAAACAAATTCATGACAATGTGGAGGAAGCCTAGATGCAGTAGATGCAGACACAAGGTGCAAAAATTTGCTCTGTGCTACCACCATATTTTCCACCAAGGAAAATGGGTGCCAAGCTGATTAAAGATACCAAAGACATGAAATTCAATACTTTCACACCACTGCTAGCAGAAAAAGTGCCATTTGAAGGATAATTACTAGGAAAAATTCCTCAATTGAAGATGGAGGATTGGGACTTCAATGACTAGAGTAAGTATTCATAGTCCGAGCTGAGAAGGTACCTACAGTAGGTATACTATCTGAATAGTAGATTTACAAGGTTGGAGCCACATCAGTGGGCTTAGGGACTAGAGAGATTGAGCTTGTTGAACATGTTAAACGTGCCAAACTTTAGTAGAATCATGTCAAACAAAACCTGTGTTCGATAGTTACTAGTATTAAGGCATGACGAAATCCTATAGCTGGGGAGGAGGATATTGATTAATGAAATGTCGATACAAAGGATTAATGGATTTCCCTACCAAGGAAAGGATCCCATGGAAGATTTCATTAGCGAAAACAAGGACAAGGCAGTAACAGAAACCATGAAGGACAAGTTTGTGATAATAAAAAAGTCATGATGTTATGATATTAACTCCAGCAGTGACCAAGGGGTGCACCTCACCACACACATCTTAGATAGAAAGATAATGAGGAAGTGTAGAGAAAACGAAGTCCCTGTGACCATAGTTTCCTTAGCCGCACAGTGCAACATTGGGGTTCAGTTAAACTGGGGTAGATATTTATGTAGGGAATTTTTGGAGGACTGGCGAGAAGCACAAGAATAGGGTAAGACATTTCGCTCTGCGTTGTTGATCTTCATCATAATGTTGTTAGGATCAAATGAGCCGGAGGATTCATAATTTCCTCTAGTCTAAGCAGATATATGTGAAGCCACATGATATGCCTCACTTTGGCATACCAAGGAGCCATCAGGCACACAAGAGAATAGGGTCTTCTTTGTACTATTGAAAATAGACTTTCACTATGGAGACATCGCAACCTCTGCTATGTTTTTTCACCAAAGATGAACTTCTTTGGATAATACAACACTCGTCAATGAAGAGGATGACCCCAACCATCGAAGACATTGAAGGAGAGAAGGACACCTCATAGAATACGAGTCCAAGTGGAAAGGATAAAGGAAAAGATGTAGAAGAGGCAAAGCCGGAGCATGAAATGGGTACCCAGGACCCTCTTAGTGACATAGAGAAAATGGAGGAATCAGTGTTCATAATTAATAAGAGGATAACTAGAACAACTATGATGAGCACAAGGAAGAAGTAGAAGGAAGAAAAGTCTAAGGGCACAATACCACTTGACCTTACTGATGGGGACATAAAAAAAAATTGGAGAAATAGTCTAGGAAGTAATAATAGAAACATGGAACAGGATTGGTAATCCCTACATAATGCTCTTGATAGAAGTTCAACAAGGTATTGCAGAGTTAAAGGCACTACCGTAGATAACCAGACAATTTGAATGGACATGCCAACCACTACAACCAGAGCGATAAATAGAAACAACATTTGGATTAAGGATTATGTAGATATCGGCTAGAGCATTACTGCTATAGGATAAAATGCATGGTGTATGGAGAATGGAGATACCCTCAAGGGTCTTCTCGGGACACTTGGCAGACTATAAGATTATCTGTAGCCATCAAAAAGTTACATGCATGCTCATAATCATTAACTAACTATCAAAGAAAAACATATTCATTACCTCAAACCTCCATGTAAATTTTCTGGAGAGCATAATGCAGCTAGGTGGAAGTCCCCTGAGCTGGATACAGATCAAGTCCTGCACATAGAAGAGACAAGCATATTCACAACATACAACATTGATAGTTAATACATGAATATATAAAAGACATCTAGTTACACATAACTAAGCTACTCATGCTAAAAGGTATTGGACAAACAAATAAATGAATGATAGTACCAACACAACGTAGTAGACAGTACAACTACAGTTCTATATTAATGTCAGAAGAGTGATTACAACCATCTATTACATCAACCTTCCCTTACCCCTCCAACTCCTCTCTCTCTCTCCCTTCTTATTGAATTATTATGCTTAGATTTGAGACTATGCTCGACAATCAAGTAAGCTATCCTTTCAAATGATTTGACATCTATCACTATAGCCCTATCTTTCCTTATGTAGCAATCAATCTAGGGTTTCCAAGTTCCTCCATGAGTCTCTTAAGGTAAAATCAATGATGTTGCCATGCTTTTGAGCTCTTTCCCATTTTTCTGCTTCATTAGGATTAGAAATCCCACAAATAGGTCGAACTTTAGATGTTTCCTTTCTTTTCTGAGTAGATTTAGGAGGGAATATAAAGATATTTATGAGTCAATTCACTCCTTTAACATCTAGATGCTCATTAGGATCCACTAGCGTTGTCTGCAAACCAACAAGTAGAGTTAGTAGGGTCACTAACACTCTGTTAGGCTTACAGAGAAGCTTTATAAAGAATGTTGTCAGTGTATAGCCAGGAAACAAGGCTTGTGATATTGTTCTTAGCTTCAGCTATCATGTCTTTCCCCTCTGAGCTGACGAGGGGGTCATTCTGCTATATAACAATTAGAGTTTGAATCAACTGAAGATAGAGATGAAGTAAAAGGGTGGGACAATGTTAATATGAACATCGACGCACTTCCAACTTGGATATTGCATGATTTCTACCAAGGTATAGAAACTGAACAGTAGGAGTGAGAAAAAGAACTTCACTTTCAAATATTTAGGTGGAGAAGGAAATAAATTCACTGAAGAATGGGCTTGATTAATTTATTAAGGAAAGGGACTGATCACACCAGCAACAGTAGAAACTAGAGGAAGTCATCACAAAAAATTGTAGTGAAGTTTTAGACGTAAAGGTCCGCGAAGAAGAGTCACCAACAAAGAAGGTCGCGAAGCTCAGCCTCGCAGTAAGGGATTCAAAGAATAAGTTTGTAGGAATGAAGTTCAAGTATGACGTGAATATTATTGAGCTACAAATGAGGGTGGAGCCAGTCACGCCACAGGAAGTATGTAAGAAGAGGGAAATGGATCTAAACATTACACTGCAAGGCATCTCCGACATAGTGGTTGATTATGGAAGACAACTAGATGAAATTATGCATATTAGGACCTCACTATAGGAGGATCCAAATATTAGAGGATTGAAGAGGAGCTCCAGGAGAAGTAGAAAAAGTTTGAAGAAATGGGGCAACTATGAAGATCTTACTAGTCTCACAGAGGCTCGCTAGAATCACTAAAGGAAAAAATATTCAAAAGTAGATTGAAGAACTTCAAAGAAAGTAGATTTTGACAAAGAGTACTCAGCCTTGGTAGGATGAGGCCATCTAGCTTTCCTAGGTGGTAAATGATAGGCTGAAGGAATTATGACAAAGGGAGAAATAAATTCCACAAAATATTGTCGAACCAACAACAGAGGCACTACTGGAAGAAGTGCGATGAGAGGAGAAGCAAGTGGCGAAAATACTTCAACCATATAATGACACCTACATGAGCATCATAAAAAAGATTCAAGTCATAGCAGTAGAGTGACTCTAGATGATTTACATGTGATTGTTGGGGGCCTATTCAGCACAACCCAAATTGGTCCAATTTTTGTCAAAGACTTTTCATTTTGAGGAGTGGAGTGCACGGTACCACGAGGTTATATTTACTACACGATGTTCTAGGGGTTTCGGGGTGGGTCGAAGCCCCTCATTTTGTAACGAGTATCAGGGTTTTATGTGATTATCTTGTTGATCCAATGGTATGTGGAGCATGTTTTTGTAGTGATGTAGTGTATAGAAAGAGATGTAATTCTATGTCGAAGATGATGATAGAGTCGATGAACACAAGTGGTTTCATATTCTATTTTTTACTCTGTGTTTTGGGATTTAAAGGAAGGCTCAGTAGATGAGTGCACAGAAACCATGGAAGGGTTTGCATCTTACTGCAAAAACCACCTGCAGCTGTGTGCGTAGGTTGAGAAGTTGAATGCATTGAAGAGATTCTTCTTAATAAATAAAGGAGTTTTGGGAAATATTCTTTATTCATATTTATTGTTATGGTTTCTTTCTATCTTTTCTGCAAAGTAATGATTGCAAGTAAATGTTATGATAATTCACTTTGTATTGTCCTATGATATTTTTATCTTAGACTAAATGAGCTAAAGTAGGTAGTTAAGTTATACAACGAAGTAGTGATATCTATTCCAGAAGGCTAAGTAAAATACAAAAAAATGAAGTAAAATCCACCTCACACAGTCCCTCAAGGCTTCATAACCTGGTTCTGCAACCACCCATAGTCAGCTCGGGTGAGACTGTGATTTGCTTGCAGGTCATTTCTAAAGGGCTTGTGTCTAATGGTTTTTTTGGTGTGAATTCCAAGTTGAACCTAGGTCAAGGCCAACCAAACCAATAGTCTTGACATAATTGTGCTTCGTAGGTGTTTGTAGTAGAGAATTTGAGGCCTTTACCATAAATTTCCATTAGGACATATTACTCCTCTTCGTTGAGTTTGAGTACACCATCCTAGTCCTCCATCGAGTCATCATTCTGATTCTCATTCTACTGATTCTTCTAGATCTTCTTTTGATTATGTGTCTTCTCAACCCTATACTGTCACCATGTCAAGAACTAATGTTGGTGTGAGAAACCAAGGTGGTAACTCGAGTACTAACCATGGAAACCCCACATGAGGAACCTCTACTAGTATGGTCACTCCTACTCCATTTCTTCCTTTTTTGGATGGTTTTAGTCTCCCTGATCCAAATTGGCCATCTATGCCTACTAAACTCCCTTATGACATCCATAAGTTTTAAGGTAATCCTGGAGACAATTGAAAAAATCATGTTCACTTGTTCCATATGTGGTGTTGATCATATTCAATCACTAAAGACTCCATCTATCTTCATCTGTTCTAACACACTCTTACTAGACCTACTGCTAAGTGGTATGGTGATCAACCTAGAGCCACTCATTCCACTTTTGCAATTCTTTCCAAAGCTTTCCTTGCCTATTTCTAGTTACCTTTCCGTTATGACACTAGTAATGAACTATTGACTTCTTTCCGTCAAAATTGTGCCACTTGCCTATCTGACCATGTTCAAGAATGGCATAGAAGGAGGAGTATTTGTAGAGCTCCTAAATTCAAAGATCACATCTCTATTTATTGGTTCCTTACATCTCTTTAGGCCCCTATTGTTAAATATTTCACTTGACACTTCCCCAATCTGAGGAAGATGTGCTCCAAGTAGCCTTGGAATTTTATCTTATCTACGCCGAGTGAGGTTATGTTTATACAATCATTCTCAGTCTGCCTCAACCTCATGATGCTAATACACCTAAGGCATCTCATGTCATTGATGGTATCATTAGAACCATTTCACACCCTCAAATTCAACCATATGCTCCACCTTGAATGAGTTATGGACAACCCTAGGGAGGTACCAGTTCCTCTTACGCCTATCCCTCCCCTAATATTCCACATGGAAACTCTTATCTAGGTCCCAACATGTCATTGCATACCCCCATCCACATAAATAGATGTGAGGACCAACTATTTCTCCACCTATTTATCGTAATTTCCCCCATGTCGTTATTATTTGTATGCATTGTCTAGCACTCAAACCACTTCAACAATAGTGCCCTAGCCCCCTATCTCTACTCCACTTCTTTAACATCAGAAACCTCATCCACAAGGGAAAGTGTATGCTCAGCAATGCATGGCCAATCCCCTTAACCACAAGAAAAGGAAAAAGGGGAAAGGTAACCAGAACCAACAACCCCAAAGAAATCAAGGTAGCCAAGGTCCACCACCCAATGCACCTCAGAAACATCAGCCTAATCCCACAACCTAGTAATAGGGTAGACATCTCAAGGAAAACAAGGGTCTTTATACAAACAAACTTTGTGCTTGTTGTAGCATATATGGAAATTATGCTGAAAAGTGTCCCCTTTTACCCTAGATGTTTTAAGTATGGGAATCTCAGGTAGCTGCTTCTAGAGGACCATAGCCCATAGCTCCTCCTCCCCCTCCACTTTCATCTAAATCGACTATGCTTACCAATCCTTTTCGTCACCAATGATATCTTGCTGCTCAACCTACACCAGGTCTGGAAACTCTCCTAGCTCCACCATTTGGTCACCATGATTAGCATATTCTCATGATTAATTTTGATGAGGTCAATGTCGCACAAGTCAAACTCTAGTCTCGATCATGCAAATACAAAAATCAACCCACTAAGTGAACGACTGAGTCCCAACCCCAAGATTCTGATGAGGCTCTTTCATCATCCAATGGTACCAAACAAATCACTCTACCTAAGGTAGAGATTATTCCCAAGATTGTCAAAGGTTCATTATGTCAAAATGTTGGTTCTACTAAGACCGCTCATACATATAGCATTGTGGATGACTTGGCACGGTCTGCTACTGCCATGTCAATGCTCAAATTCCACCATACATGCCCATCCCAATGGAAATATCTACTCTTTGTTTTGGGTTTTTTGGACCCCCATGAAAATTGTATGATTTTCTTTGATGTTGACAATTCATAATATCCTCTCCTCACTTCATCACTTTCATTTCAAATGCCATTTTCCATCAAAAATGGCACTATCCAATGGTGTATCATAGAAGAGGGTGACTCCACCTATGTGATGGCTACTAGTGTTTGGAAGAAACTTGCATTAGGGGACTTTTGAGGTCTAAAATGGGCCTCCTAAGAAAAGTGTACAACCAAAATAAAATTTATAAAAACCAATGGGATTCAAGATCATGATGTCAACCATGGGGGATGATTCACCATTTTTGGAGTAAAAAAATAAAAAGATTAAAAAATAATAAAATAATAAAACTACTTTTTTAACTCATATTTTAAAATGATCTCCCTAATATTTTACTCAAATTTTGAGTGGGAGTACTCATTGGATGTAAACTTTAATTCCTCATCCAAAGAGTACCCATGTTGCATACTTTCAATGGACTTTTCTATACAAAAATGAGAAATACATGAAAACAACATGATTGCAATCACATTTTCCATGTATTTCTTATTTTTTGTGTAGCAGGGCCCATCTAAAGTAAGCAACATGGGTACTCCTTGTATGAGGAATCGAATTATGCATTCAATGAGTGTTTCCGCTCAAAATTTGAGTAAACCCATAGGGAGATACATTGAAAATACAAGTTGAAAAAATAGTTTTTCTTTTTTCCCTCTAAAATTTGATGATGTCATCTAATATTATTTTATTGTTTCCACTATTATTTTATAGTTTCCTTAGGAGGCCCATTTTAGATGTCAAAAATACCCTAATTCTTCCCCTCACCTATCGACTTCCACCATCATTCTCTGTGCTTGGGATGGTCATCCCTCTCAGCCCCTTGGCTTATATCAAAACTATCCTATCACTATTGTCAGCAGGATTGTCTCTATTGACATCAAAGTCATTAATGCCCCACTAGATTACAACACCCTTTTGGGTCATATTTATACCTATGCTATGTCATCTCTCACATCTATAGTTCACCATAAGATGTGCTTCCCTCACAATGGAAAGATCGTGACTATCAATTAGCTAACGTACTATGTCGGAAATTTAAGGCTTCACCTAAGTCTAATATCTCATCATTGACTAACAATAATACTATCTCATCTCTCACCAATGTCTCTCCTTATGTCTAGAAATATTCCACCTTCCTTGGTGCTTATTAAGGTCTGCCACCTACTCCTTTTGAGCTAAGCACATCCAGTGTTTACATGCTCCAATCATCATGAGCCACCCATTAATGGTCTGGTATGCCTCCACAATAGCCAAAACCTCCACAACCTACTGTCCCAAACTCAACCCAGCCTTTTGGTACTACACCTTAATGACCATTTCCTTATGTTGGTATCTCTCATAATCCCTTTTAGCTCGGAACCACTCCCCCAGGTCTTAACCATCTCAAAGAAGTTTCCCTAGGTCATTACCCTTCTGGTCAGATAGCATTCTAATTTCCATAGCCGAGAGTTATTCTTTACCTGTCATGGCTATGTTGAGTTTACCTAACATTACTTTGGGGATACCTATCTGGTACATTGATCCTCTTACAAACACTCCCTCAAATCAACTCAAACCTTACACTTCTTTAATCCAGCTTCAACCAGTTGTTCCTACCCCTTCCTTTAATTGAGTTCCACAACAACCTCAACAAGCACCTACTCATGTTGTGAAAGAATCTAGTTAGGGGGGAAAAGCCCAGAAAAATGGAATCAAAGAAAAGGCACCCCCAACAACTCTAGCTCCTCCTAATCCACCAAAGCCTATTCCTCCATGTGCTTTATGTGATGTTAATTTTCATTCCACCAATAATTTTCATACACTCCCTCATATCAAGAATGTGGTCTCTCATACTGTTATCACTTAAACATTGATCATCTAACCTAATTTACTAGATGGATCGAGGTACACCATGTAAAGTCAATTTTACCATAGTAAAATTGCTTTTACTGTGAGTAATTACTTAATAAACTACATTTGTTAAGTAATTTATAGTTAAACCCATGAAGAATAATTAAATAAATCACTATTTATTTAATTATCTTATAGGAATAATTAACTAAACCATTGTTTAATTAATATTCCTTGGCATATTTGACCCAGTTATGAAGAGTAAACAGATAAATTATTAATTATCTTATTTTTCTCTAGGAATAATTAATTAATCACTAATTAATTATTATTCCTTGTCAAGTTTGACTAAATCACTTAGGAATAATTTATTTATTTATTATTTCTAAATAAAAGTTTAAATACTTTTTCCCTCCTAACCAAATATAATAAAATATTCCAAATGGTTATTCCTAGAATTGGGTTAATAATATTTTATTATTGCTCATTATTCAACGATAACTCAATATTTTGTTATAACTATAAGGGTTTTCCATTCATTATTAACTTTTGATGATTTTAATTGTTTCACTCACTATTGTAACTTTTATTATTATCATTGTCACACACCCTTTTTCTTCCATTTGATTTCCCATTGAGCTTAGACATTTTATTTGTTCGGTTTACACATTATAGAGGAGAGAGACTCTATCAAAACATTGAAGGCATTTGAGGATAGCCAAGAAACCATCCCATAGAGGGGGATTCATAACATTTATTGTTCCCTTCACAGGTGTTATTTAATAAAATTTATTCTCTGTATATATGGTTTCCATTGGATTATTGGAGTTCCTCGTATTTATTACTATTTCATTTTGTTGTTTAACTATGATTTTGGCATAGATTAGGACTTTGGAAGGTTTTCCTTCTATCATTTGCTGTATATCTACAACGTTTAGTAGCCATTTATATTGTTGTGACTTTTTTTCATCCACATTCTTATGTGATTTATTTTCGTACACCTTTGAGAAGAAAACACTATAACAAAATTGGCGACTCCACTGGGTTTTTACTTCTCATACAGAAACATGGGTGACCTTCAATTTTTAGCTTAGGGTTTCTTATTTTCAATATCTTAATATTGTTTACTAGCTTTCTAACCCTAGATCTGTCAAATTTCTAACTTTCGGAAGTTTCTGGTTTGTTCTGTAGGTCAAAGGAACCAGCCACGACAGAGACGACAATTTTTTCTAAAACTTTCCAATTCATAATAAAGGAGTATACATTGCATTTTTGTGCCTAAAAGGCATGATCTAAAGTTCCAGAGCACACCTTTCAGCCCAAAAAGTGTGATCCCCCTGAAATTAGGTTAGTACGTGTGCTTTTTAGGGTTTCTAGGATTTTGTCAGATTTGTTTCTGGGTTTTGTTGAGAGTTGTCTGTTGGGTTGGTTGACCTCTCTTTCATCCCACGTAGGCCTTGATCTACTCCAGTTTACTCGTCAAAGTGGAATTTAGCCCCTTAGGGCTTCTTGTATGCTTCCACCTTTATAGGAGGAGTTTAGCTGAGAAGAATTCTAAGCTTTTGTAATGCTTTCAGCCATATTTTCCAGATATTTACCCTTCTATTTCAGATCTTCAAAGATAGGTTGTTTCCATCCAAAGTTTCATTTTAAACCTTGTTTGGTCATTTTCCTTATGGTCCCATCTCGTTCCCTATGTTTTACAACCATCTCCCTATCTTTTTGTAGTGATCTTCCTCTCTGGCTTTTTGTTGTTGTTGCATCACTTACCAGCAACCTAGTGTCAATTGATCCCAGTCACACCAACAATTATATCTCTTCACCTTTTTAGTGTGTTTTCAGTTGATTTTGCCACCAACCAGCACAATGTTTGCAAACCTAGTTTGGGTGGGGTTTAGTTAATTGATTTGTTATTTATTTTTTGTTTTCAATTTTAGTTTATTTTCATCAATGTTTTTTCTTTTTGCAAAAATGATATGTGCTTAATTAATAAAAACACTTTCACACACAAGCACACCTTAAGTGAAGGGCACATGGTTTACACTACCAATCCAAGACTTAACATAATTAATTATCTCCCCACATATAGAAAAAAGAATATTGTTGATCTCCCTTCACCATTCCCATGTCACTTGTCTCTTACCATGATTATGCAACCAAGGCATTTGTCACAGAGAATCTTAGGCCTTCATCCCTAGTTTCTGCTTGGGCATATTACTCCTCCCTACAAGGTTTGAGTTCATACTCCCTCGAATCCCCATACCAACTCTTCTCTTGTTTCATCTGATTCCGAGCCTCCTTCATCGCATATCTTCATCATGTCTAAACCCATAACTAATGCAGGAACCAAATGATCCAAAATGTATTTAGTTTTGCCTCCAAATCAAAGTCTTCAAATTTAGTTGAAAGTGGGATCAAGTCAAATTTCTTGACGAGACGATTCCAACAATGTAAACGACATGTAAATCCGAGTTTAGATGAAGAAGTTAAGGCTAGTCAAAGTTTCAAGGCAAACTAAGGAAAAAAGTCAAAAAGTCAAAGTCAAAGAAAGTCAAAGTCAAACTAGTCAATGGTCAATAGTCAACACTTACTTCAATAGGACACGTGTTGTCCCAAGAATGCGCCACATGGTTTTGAAGACATTAGCAAGGAAGGTGACATGGCAGTTTTTGATTGGTTCGCATGGGCCAATTTGGTGCTGACACGTGGCAGCTCGGATTTTCCCAATATTGACATGCAAATCCCAAAATTTGGGGGTCAGGGAGGATCAAACCCTTGACCTCCTGGATTACTAAGATCTCACCAGATGCTGCTCACTAGATGAGCTATTGCAAGGATATTTTATTTATTGTTTTTGTGTTGGATCCACCAAAAAAAGGGTCAGATGGTCACGGTCAACCACATGACTGCCAGTCCCTTGGAATTTAATGTGTGCATAACTGCAGGATTTCACCATAGTCTGAACCATACACAACCAACCATATCATATTAACCATATAATCCCACGTGCGTCGCGATGATATATCGTATATGATATATATATATATATATATATATATATATATATATATAGAGAGAGAGAGAGAGAGATATCATAAACATTAATTTATAACAAGGGTTAAGCTGGAAGGGTTAGGTAGAGATTGGAACTGTCGACCTTCCCAAAACCATTATATAATAGCACTTTCACATTAGTCCACTAGCCAACTTTCCATAAGGTGGCGCTTGGTATCAAGCCACCCAAAACTTTTAAATTATTATGTAGGTGCCGAACCAGGTGGAAACCACCATTGCACTTTCCAAGGTAGATTTTAGTTGTAGAACCGGATTTTCATAGGCAAAGGTAGTTTTGTGTAGCAGAAAGGTGGTTTTGCTACAAGAAGAGGTGGTTTTTTACTTTCCAGGGGATCTGGAGGTCACTGTGGCCAAATATGGTCAAGTTTATACTCATTTGACTTGAAATTTCAAGCTAGATGCAATGGTGATGTCCATTTTATCATTTGAGACTTGTTTTTTGAGCTCATGCTTGTAACAACATTTTTGAAGACAAAATAAAGAGGTCAACAATGGAAATGAAAGGACCAGTAGACATAGTTGGAAAGTCTGGTGAACTCCTTTATTATATTTTGTTGTGTCGATGTGTTTGAATGTGCTTTCAAATTGTTTATGTGTTTATGTTATTCACAATCTTTTTGATCCATTGCATTAAGTAACATAAGTGAATTCACACATAGTCTATAATACCTTTTTCATTAACAGATCAAGTGGTGTAAGAGCAACAAGGTTTCTAATGTTTGACAAGTTTGTGTGAAGATTTAAATTCTTACTAGGTTGGGGCTCAAACGAGGTGAAGGAAAGCTTGTTGAGGTGAATCTAAAAATTGGAAGGACGTCTTAACAAAGAAGAATGGTGGAAGAAAATCCACTTGGGTTAGAATCCCAAGTCTCATATAGCTTCATGACGATACGTACCATGGTGGAATAGATGTATAATGAGTTTAAAAAGGGTAAAGGTGAAGGCACTTCATCATCCAAACCAAATAAAGAAGTAGATGAACCTTTTCTTTTCTTTCCTTCAGATAAAGAAGATAAAGGAAAAGGAGAGAAGCCTCCTCCATCTCCTCCATCATCACCATCATTGTCATCATCCTCTTCTTCTCATAAAACTATCTCTTCTAAGAAGAAGAAAAAGAAATTCTCTTTGATCAAATTAGATGTAAAATTTGATTTTCCAATTTATGATGGAGAACTAATGCTGAAAACCTTGATAATTGGATAAGGAAAATTGATGTATATTGCAGGGTGTAGAAAGTTGATTAAAAAAAAAAAAAGATCCAGCTTGCTAGCCAACGACTTGGAGGAACCACACTTGTATGGTGGGAATGCAAGACATAAGCAGATCTCCAAAAGCATGGTAAAATCATTTCAATTTGGAATGAATTTGTTTATGCTATTAAAAAGAAATTTTATCCATTGGCTTATATGCAGCAAGCAATGATGAGTTGGAAAACACTATGTCAATTAAAAGGTCAAAGTGTTCAAAGTTATACTCAAGAATTCCTTAAGAGAGCTTTAACATGAGGCATTTCAATGGACTCACCAGAAACATTGTTGAAATACATAGGTGGTCTTCATAGTTATTTGAGGCATACCATACTTATATTTAATCCAACTAGCTTAGATGATGTATCTATTCAAGAAACTCATCTAGAATCTAAAGGTAAAAATGTAACCCCAAATTTTGTGAAATCATCCAAACCTATTGAAGGCAAGAAGAAAGGCAAGAAGAAACTCAAGTGGAAAGAGAAGAAAACAAACACCGTGAAGAAGAATAAACCTTCACGCACTCATTGTAAGAAGGAAGGACACAATGGTGCACACTGCTGGTCATTGCATTCGGAATTGAAGCCTAAGAAGTTTTGGGGTAAAGAGTGAAAGAATGCTGCTACTAATCAACATGACCGGGGATCAGATTTAGGTGACGAGATAATGGTTATAGCTACCGGTATAAAAGGTAAAGATTCTAAAGAATCTACAAGTACTTCTTCAAATTCCATTGATAATGATAATGATGAGAGGAAAATAAATGAGCTATTTCACATATCAGTCATTTCCAAGCATACTAAAATTGATACTTTATTTGATAGCAGGTCACGGGTTAATTTGATTTCTAAAGAAGTTCTAAAGAAGTTGGGTCTAGAAACAAAACCTCATAAAAATCCATATCCATTAGGTTGGGTGTGTGATAAAACTAAACTACAAGTTACGAAACAATGTAAAGTTCATTTTTCTATTGGGTCAAAGTTTGTAGATGAGGTTGAGTTAGATATAGTCCCATTGGACATATGCGGAATTGTATTAGGAAGTCCATACTTGTATGATAGAAATGCTATCTTCTATCGAACTGAAAATAAGTATCAACTCACTAAGGATGGAATTGAATACATTGTAAGGGTTCATAAACTCAAAGATAACTTCTCTCTCATAAATTTTGGACAGGTGAAAAGAATTGTAAATGCAAGTAAACAATTTTTACTTATGATTGTAAAAGCAAAGGATATTGATAAATCTGATGCATTCCAAGGCTGCAATCCTAAAAAGAAAGAAAATCTAGTTAAAGTTTTTTTTTATTATGATATTTTGTTTCAAGAGCCTAAAGTGCTTCCACCCAAGTGAGAGATAGAACAAGAGATTTATTTGCAGCAGGATGCTCCATTACCTAACATTGGAATGTATAGGTTATCAGTTCTAGAGAATGCATAAATAAGGAATCAAGTATAGGAGTTTCTCAATCAAGGGTTTATTCGACCAAGCACATCACTGTGCGGATCACCACCTATTGTGTTAATGTGAAAGAAAGATGGTTCATAGCGAATTTGCATTGATTTTAGAGCATTGAATAAAATCACAATAAAGAATCATTATCCTCTTCCTCATATTGATGATTTGTTAGATCGGTTAAAAGATGCAGTTTACTTCTCTAAATTGGACTTGCGAAGTGGCTACCATCAGATTAGAGTTGCAAAACAGGATGTGTGGAAGACTGATTTCAAAATGAAGCAAGGACTCTATGAATGGATGGTTATGTGTTGGGTATATGACCAAAGTCCCACATTGACTAGAAGTGGTGAGGATCATGGGTATATAAGGATGGACAAATATCTCCATTGGTATGAGGCCTTTTGGGAGTAAAGCCCAAAAACAAATCCATGAGGGCTTAGGCCCAAAGTGGACAATATCA
>APFE030724211.1:96583-107504 GCA_000404065.3 Pinus taeda
CACGATGGGATCCGTGGATGAGCTCGGTTAGACAGGCGGTGTGCTCCGGATTCTTCATGGACGTGTCCTGGTCCCAACACGTGAAGAGGAGTTGACCTGGGATAGAGCAAGCTCTCGAGGCAGGTGGTGTTCCATGTAAGGCGTGTGCTTCCAACGCATTGGAGCGGAGAATCCTGGTTGGTAGAGAGTGGACGGATGGATAATTGTTTGAGGGGAGGTTCGATGGTCCTTTGTTCGAGGGGAGGATTGTTGGGTATACGACCAAAGTCCCACATTGACTAGAAGTGGGGAGGATCATGGGTATATAAGGATGGACAAATATCTCCATTGGTATGAGGCCTTTTGGGGGTAAAGCCCAAAAACAAATCCATGAGGGCTTAGGCCCAAAGTGGACAATATCATACCATTGTGGAGATATGTGGTGTCCAAAGTCCTTACATTATACCTTTCGGATTAACTAATTCTCCTAGTCACATTCATGCGAGTTATGAATCATTTATTTAGGCCATTCATTGAAGATTTTGTAATAGTCTATTTAGATGATATTCTTGTTTTCAGTAGAACATGGGATGAACATGTTAAGCATGTAAAGCAAATTTTAGATATTTTGAAAAGAGAAAATATCTATGTAAAACTGCCAAAATGTGAATTTTGTAGAACATCTTTCAATTATTTGGGTTATATTCTAGGGGATGGTGAATTGAAGATAGATCCCTCTAAGGTTGAAGTCATTGTAAATTGGCCTAAGCCCAATACTGCTACAGAAGTTAGAAGTTTCTTAGGGGCAGTGCAATATTAGAGAAAGTTTATTGCTAACTTATCTTTGATTGCAGATCCTTTACATGCTTTGACAAGTGTGAAGCAGGTGTTTCAGTGGGGCGGCAAACAACAAAAATCCTTCAAAACGTTGAAAGAAAGGTTCAGTATAGCGCTAGTACTAGCACTACCAGATCTTCAACATCCATTCAAGAGTGAGGCAGTGTTGATGAAGCACAGAAAGCCTATACGCTTTCATTCTGAGACATTTACATCAGCAATAGTTAACTATCCCACATATGATAAGGAATTATATGCATTACTTCAAAGTGTTAAAAAGTGGAAACATTACATAATGGGTAAAGAAATAATCATACACATAGATCATCAACCACTACAATACTTAAACTCACAAACTAAATGGCAACAATCAAGACATTACAAGTGAATGGGTTTCCTATAACAATTTCATCTTGTTAATAGATATAAGAAGAGCATACATAATAAGGTTGCAAATATGTTATCAAGACCAATTATAAATGCATCCACAATGCTTAAGCATAATTCAGTAATTCAAGAAAGTTACATAGAACAATATGCTCAAGACATAGATTTTAAGGATGCGTATGCAACTTTAAGACATGGAAAGCGGGTAGAAGAATTGGATTATTACATAAAGGACAAACTCTTATATCATATGGGAAAGTTATGTATTGCAAAAATGGAAAGAGTGAACATAATTCAAGAAGCACATACTTCTCTCATATCAGGTCATTTTGGTGTAAGTAAAACAGTTGCACAATTACAAATATCTCTCTATTGGCCATAGGTGAATGAGAAATTTTCTAGATATATAGAAGGATATACTATGTGTGCTAGAAACAAGCCAAGTAATAGAAAATTAGGCTTGTATACTCCATTTCCAATTCCTTCTCATACTTGGGAAAGTGTTTCCATGGATTTTGTTGGTGGATTGCCAAAGTCTAGAAACGGTCATGATTATTTGTATGTAGTTGTGGATAGGTTCAGTAAGATGTGTATTTTGACACCATGTAATAAATAGGTCATAGCTGAATAAATTGTAAAGTAGTTCTTTCAAAATGTATGGGTTCATTTTGGGTTACCCACTTCTATTGTATCCGTTCGAGATTCTCAATTTGTCGGGAAATTTTGGTCAAGCCTACGGGAGTTAATGGACACAAGGTTAAAGAAGAGCATGAAATTTAATCCACAAACAAATGGTTAGACAAAAGTGGTCAATAGGATAGTGAGGCAGTTGCTTCGAGGATATTGCAGCAAGCATCCCAAACTTTGGGATGAGAATTTGTGTTATGTACAACATGCTTACAACCATGAAAACATTCTTCTACTCAAAGATCTCCTTTTGAGACTTGTTTGGGTTTTACACCAAAGTCTCCCTTGGATTTTGTATTTGGTAAAGACATAGAAGTTGATGGACAAAATGATGTGGACAAAGCAACCATGTTCATTGAAAAAATCCAAGAAATTCACCAAGTACAGGAACAACTAGAAAAAAGCCAAGCAAAGTATAAAGTGCGGCACGACAGGCATCGAGTTGAGCATAGTTTTCAAGTTGGTGGTCAAGTCTGGTTGTACATCAGCAAAGAAAGACTGCAAGGGGAACGTAAAAGGTTGAAACCAATTAGGTATGGTCCTTTCAAAATACTTGATAAAATTGGTGAAAATGTTGTCTGCCTAGATCTACCAGCTTATATGTAGATCTATTCCATTGTAAATGTTGAAAACTTGTGATTTTATGAACTTTCATTGATTGAAGATCCCAAAGAGAAAGGTTAGCTACCTTCCATCTGTTATAGCTCCAAATATCACCCTTATGGTTTGTGATGCTGCACTCATGGCCTAGGGCAACCCCTCCTTCCAGACCTGGTCCAAAATTTAAAAAACAGTGTTTTATCCCTTATATGCAACATTGCCCTGAGTTAAACGCGTGTATACGCGAGTAGGCATATAACCAACCTGCATATATGTATTAAAACACTTAAAAAAATATAAAACTCAATTTCGGTCGGAGATCGCGGGTTTTACCTACTGATCACCTGTTAGTGCCCGTGGCCCAACTGTTCCCAACCAACTCCCAACTAGAAAACCACTTTGGGAGAGGCATAAAAAGACCTCAAAGGGAAGGCCTAAAGGAGGAGAGAAGAGAGAGAAAGGTTATTATACTGAGATTTTTCCCCTACCTAGGTCTGAAGACCCTTGTGCCTTATGCACTTCCCCCATTTGTACAGGAAACCCTTGTTTCCTTGTGTGTTGATGTTCATCCACTACTTATGACATCATGGAGTAAGTCATGGAAGGATTTTGCTAAAGGCTTGAGGCTGGACGGATCCGGAAGGAAGCTTTGCTTGGAGCCTGCGAAAGGTTACTTAGGTGAAAATATTCCTTTTTTACATTCTATTTGTCTATAATAAAGAAACACGTCTTGGTTCCTAATATAAATCCTCTTTATGTTTATGATATTCATGTTGGAATTCATATGTGAATGGTTGTTTAAAGTTCATAACTAACTACCTTCCTTTATAACATGAAGATGATTTCTTTATAAGCTTTTGTCCATATACTGCTGTGTTCTTTGGAATTGGTTGTTTTGTAGGACAAAAGAGCGAAAGGGACTTGAAGAAGGGTTTGGACCCTAAAGGACCTTCTCAAATGTAGGACCTAAGGTACACCCCTCTTACTATAGAATTTGCTTATAATAGCATAATGGCTGTGTCAATGTGTGTTTCTCTTTATAGACAACTTTCAGTCTGCTAGGGTTTCAACCCAAAAGCCCTAGGGGAGCATTTCCCTCAACAGAATTGGCGACTCCGCTGGGACAACACTCTTGTTGTTCCTAGTTTGGGTGTTTTTCAAGCCAATTAGGGCTCAGTTGCCTGTTTGCTTGTTGTTGCTGTGTGGTCTGTTATTGAATTCTAAGTCGTGCCAGTTTCTTCAGTTTGTTTTTTATTTTTCTTTAAACCTTTTATATACACTGTTTTTCTTAGTTACAAAAGTGTATATATGCTTATTTCCTGAAGTTAACCCACGTATATGCAGGTTTCCTTAGGATTAGTCGCGTATACACACAATCTGTACATAAGTACAGTCACGTATATCTTGCAATTTTCAAGATTTGTAAATCTTTTTGTCTCTGAAGGTCTATCTGGTGGTTTGATTCAGTCTGAAACAGTCACTTTCCGATATCAGTTGTTTGTTTTACAGCAAGCATCTTGCTCCAAATTCTCTCTAATTGTAAGGGGTATTGGTCTTGTTTTTGTTGTGGCAAGTGTCATCGTTTTTGGCTAAAGCATGCAGGATTTCTTGTTGGAATCTTGGCTGCTCTGATTCATTAAGGTAGAAAGATTGGTCTCAATCTTTGTGTTGAATCTTGCTTTTGGTGACTTTTTGTTTGCTTGACAAAACCGCTTTTTGTGACCATCCACTTCTTTGTTTCATGAAAGTTGTTGATTGATACATTCTTGAAATTTGTCTTGTTAATCTTTTTTGGTCTTTGTTGCCAAAGCTTTCATTGCTACTTTTGATTGTTAAGAGCATCTCTAAACACATTTATGTTTGTTGAGTTTTCATCCATTGTGTGGTGTCAACTTGCAAAAGTGTTTGTTGCCTATTTTTCAATCACAAAGTTTCAGTATTGTTGAGAGCATTTTTGAAAATACTCTTTTGTTGTTGCTTTGAAGAAAACTTTTTGAAAAACTTTGTTTTTCTTTCTTGAACTTGGTTTTCATTTGGTTTCCTTTTAGTGAATGAAAGTGCTTTATGTTTGTCTTGAAACTTGTTTTTAGTGTTTAGACAAAATGAATGGTAGCATCTCATATTCCATCTAGACATTTTAAGTGGCAAAATAAAAATTGATAAGCAAGAAAATTTCATTTCCTGTCTTTAGAGTTGTTCTGAATCTTGCATCAACATATATTTGTTGCATTAGGATAGATTTGCATATCTTTTTAGGCATGCATAGCTTTGTTAACTTTTGTGAGTGTGAAGCATGAATTAATGAAAAGAAAATAAAAGTTTGTTTTATTAGAAGTTCCTTTGAACCCTATAGAAATTGCTCTTCATCGAAAAATGAAAACAAGTGCATGTGCATATAGTTAGGTTTTTATTAATTTATTTTGCGTAAAAAACACCACTAGTTTCACTTCTGTTATCATGTGACTTAAAGAACAACCTATTTTAAAATCAAGTGCTACCTAAAATTCACTAAAATTTTTTCTTTTAAGTTACATACACCAACAAGTTTTAGGTTTTAGGGCCTTGGATTAGGCGAGTGGAGAGTTAACTCTCCAAGGCCATTTAAACGTCAAACGTAGGAGTCTAAATAATGAGTGAAAATCGAATAGCGTTAGGAAGACCAGGAAAGCTCCAGATCTGGGAGTTAAGCACTAGGCTCTGTGAAGATAGGGATGAGAGATACCCCCTCTCCTACTTGTCCGAACTTACCTCATGAATGTTATGCCTGGCTTCTGTGACAAGTTGGTATCCATAGTTGCTACTGCTAGGGATCTACATAGGTGGTTGTGGAGGGGAATCCCGTGGCACCTGAGGTCGACGTTGCATCAATCTTGACAGTACTACTAGAGGGCACCCTTGCGAAGCTTGGGGGCTTGCACCGGCGCAAGCTGTTGTTAGGAGGTCAGCGTAACTTCCTCTATTACCTTTGCTGATAGGACTGGGCCCTCGTCATCCCAGACTATCTTCGGAAGGCCCCTTAATTCACTTTCTCATATTTTGGTGTCTGGTCCTAATCACCCAGAGCATAAATACTTGGAGGTTGTCTGACTGGCTGTTATCTTTAGGGACTTTATAGTATGTGCTCTTTGCTCCTTATATATAGTTGGCTTTAGGTATTTTTGTCTTGTCACATTAGGACTTTGTGTTCTGAGTGACTGGCTTACCACTCTGCCGATCTTGAAAGGCTTTTGGTTGTTCTTTCAAAATTTGTGGAGTTGCCTCCTCAAGGGCAAAGGTTTTGATTGCCTATCCATATTAAAAGTTATTTCTGCATTCCCGTAGGGGAAGGGTTTGAGGATCAGTTAGATATGGCCAATATTCCTATGGAAACCAACCAAGGTACCCTTCCAAAAGGAGATCCTTGTGCTTTTCCCTTCTTTAGAAATGTTGGTACTCCCTTGATGGCCACTTTGAATATTCCTGGGTTGAATGTTGGACTGCCTATTTGGCTGTGGTCCACTCCGAATATTCCGAATGCTCTTGAAGCCTCTCAGTTGAATGCTTTATTTCAAGGGCATCCCATGGGTTTTAATTTTTCATCTTCTTTCAAAGAGAAATCTGGGATTCCTTTTTCCCCTCCTTATTGTAATAAGAAATCTAAAAGGAGGAGAAAGAGGAAGTCAAAGAAGAAGAATAATTCTATCCCTGCATCTTCAACCTCTGCTAGTCATGTTGAAGATGAGTCTTCAACCTCTGCTAGTCATGTTGGAGATGGGCCTTCAGCCGCTGCAAGTCATGCTAGGGGCACAATTCTAGTCACTGCAAGTCATACTAGCACTTCATCTTCAACCTCTGCTAGTCATGTGGAAGATGAGTCTTCAACCTCTGCTCATCATGTTGGAGATGGACCTTTAGCCGCTGCTAGCCATGCTGGGGACATAAGTCTAGTCACTACAAGTCATACTAGCAAAGAGTCACTGACCTCTATAAGTCATATTCAGGACTCTCCGTAAACCACTGCTAGTCATGTTGGAAGCATGGAGGTTGATAAGAAACCTAGACGTAGAAGTTTTAAACCTAAGTTCCCTTGTAAGATATGCAAGGGAGACCATCTTACTCATTTATGCCCTGGTATTCCATAGGTTTAAAGGATATGGTCCGAGTCTAAAAGTACTTCTACTCCTACATTTGATTTGGTTTCTCATCAATCCCATCAACCATTGGTTGATAATGTGGTGGTGCCAGTGCAATATCTGGTTGATTACACTCTTGTTTTGGGGGCTGAAGCGCCTAAAAAAAGAGTCTGCTTAATTTCTAGTACAGAGTCTTCTAGTATAGGGGGCATTCCAGTTTCTTCAAATGTTCCCCCTCCAAGTTCCAAGAGTGTTTCCTTTGAATGGGATAATATTGTCAAGCCTCGTCTTCCTTCCGCTGTACCTTTCCAAATAAAAGTCAGAGTTAATTCCACAAATGTCTATTGATGTATGGTGGATGAAGGATCCTCCACAAGTATTATATCCTCTTTGACTTGGAAAGCTTTGGGTTCCCCAAAGTTGTTGACAGCTTAGAGTCAGTTGTTAGCCTATGATAGAAGACCTAGTGAATCTATGGGTGTTCTTCCTCAATTTCCTATCACATTAGGTGGGAAGACTGTCTTAATCGATATGATGGTGTTTGATAGCCCTTTAGAATTTAATATGATACTTGGGCATGATTATGTCTATGCTATGAATGCTGTGGTGTCTTCACTCTTTCGAGTTATGTGCTTTCCTCATAACGAGAATATTGTCACTATTGATCAGCTTGCATCTGATAATTACCACTCTAATTCGATTTTATTACAGAGTACCCCTTGGTTTGTTCCAAGTTTTCAAGTAGACTCTACCCCACCACGGGTCAATTATGTGGCATTGAATCCTCAATGTTCAAATGCTTCTGAGAAGGATCCTTTGACCTATTATTCTCCTTCTTGGGACTTGGTCCCGGCTGTTGACCGAGAGATTCTTCCTATAGGGACATGGGACCCTTTAATTCCCTCTTTTGATCCTTGTAGTTCTCATGATTTCTTAGAACTTGTTTTCCCTTCACAGGAGGAACTCTTTGAAGCCATGAGTTTTGAATACCAAAGGAGTCCTTGGCCTGAGCCCTGCAAGGGGTTTGTTCAACAAAACTATTATGTGTAAGCCACAAGGCTGCGTGGTTCCTTGTACCATATTGTATATATAAGGTACGCATTTTCAAGTTTTGTATTCCATTACACAAGATTTTATATGAAGCTTATATGTGGGATGTATTAACTTCATGTCTAGTGTTCCCATTTATGTTTATGGAACTTGGAAGATTTCTCCTTTGGAAATTTTTTTGGTTGGTCTGTTCTGATAGGTATTGGTTTCTGAAACTGGCATATAGGTTAGGTTTTTCCACCTGCATTGTGCACTTATCAATTTCCTTTCCCATTTTGCCTTAGGATCAACCCCACCAAGTTATGGTGCAGAACCTTCTCATTGCTTAGAAGTACCATGACTTGTAAGGTGGAGCCTACCTTATCATGGGTGCCCTAGTTAGTACCTTGTTGTCACTTGGCACTCATGCTGATTTTTTGTCCCTAGGCTCGGGAGTCCTCTTTAGTCCCGCCATGACTTATGAGTTGAAGACTCATTCCTCTTAGCTTCTTCGCTTTGTTCTAGCCTTATACCCTAGAGGCTCGTTTGTGTTGAGTTGTACTACTACATTGCATGTTGACCACTTGCACCTTTTGGCCTAGAGCCGGCTTCACTTGGAGTCATGTTTAAGCCAACTTTTGACCATGACAACTGCAAAATCAACCTTACATACCTGTGACTTCTGCAACTTGACACACCTTGACCCGTGGAAGGAACACAAATTTTAGTGTCACTGACCAGTTTTCACCTCCCTGCATTGAGCATAGGAATGTTCCATTCCCAGGAACTAGATCATCTGTTTCACCGACGCTCGTTCTTTCCACTATACTATAGCATTCTTTTATTTATTTTTCAAGCTTAACAGAAAAAGACAAAAAAATTAAAGATTCCAAAAAGAGCGGGAACAGGACAGTATTTCCATTTATTGTTGGCAACTAGAGTCAGTCATGTCACCCTTGAACCAAGCACTCAAAACAAAGTCTCCTCCACTTGGGCGGGATTTAGTTTTACTTAGGTAAGCCTCAACCTTGTTATTGAGTCAGTTCGCCCCCGATTGGTTATCTCTTCCAATCATATGGAGGGTTCGTTCGTGCCTCCTGCATGACGAACTTATACAAAGTCATCATATGCTTCCACATAGTCACATTGATTCGTGCTTTTGTTTAAGGGAAGTTAGCCTGAGTCAGCCTCTCTGCGGTGTCTCTTGACTCACTTTTCAGTCGGCCATCCCTGGCTGTTAGTGTCATGTTTATTATTACATCAGCTATATTGGTCCTTTACTCATGCCAGTTTGAGAAGGTCTCCATTGACTTCTTGCTGGCAGGTCTTGTCCTTATCGACGATGAAATCTTGCTCTGAGGATAGGCCTAGAGCTACACCTTAGCCCTATTTTCATTATTTATAGGTCACCTTGTGCTCAGCATCGATCAGTATCATGGGTCTTTGACTGAGTGGTTTCCCTTATGTTCGACATCAACTTACATTATCACACATTGGGATTCGTGCAGTACCTTGGTTTCCATTTGACCCTATTGGTGGATACCTTGCCTCTGTGTCAGCTTTTATTATTGGTTGGTTCATAGGGTTTCTGTCGTGCGCTAGCCACATCTTGTGTACACCGGAAACGTACTTCGATTGGGTTACTACATCTTTTTCGTCTGATTCCTTCCACATTATTGGCCTACGGGTTACACTCGTGCTAGATTGATGAAGGATGCCTTAATGCCTTCCTTCTGGCAGATCTTTCCCTATCGACTCCGACTCATTGCTCCGGGGCAAAGATATAGAGTCCATTTGGTAGTACCTTGGGGTTTGCAGTCATTAGTGGCAGATCCTTCGCTATCAACAGTGGGAAACCATCATTGTCTCCTGATCGATAGATTCTTACAGGTGTTTGACTCCAGCTCATCTATTCACACTTGTTGGATTGTACTGGGTACCTTGATGCTCATTATCATTATCGGTGAGTAGTCTCGCATTTGTTAATGGTATACATCAATGACCGGTCATCAAACGATTTATCACATGGTTGACTTCAGATCATTTATTCCCATGGTGTAGAAATGTACCATGGCGATCGGTGAAGACCTCAGGTTGTAACAGCATTCATTGGCTCACTTGACAGTTGCTCCTGTTGCTGCTAGTTGATACCACTCCACCTTATATGATGCAGTCAGTCATGGCGACATTCTATATGCTGGCACCTGAGTTTGCAGTGTAGTACCATCCTTTTCCATCATGTTCAGTTGGTACCTTTTGGGATCAACCTTTGGTATCAGTGATCCGTTGCATTTTTCAGTATCATTGACAGTCTTATATGTGATATTCAGACATGTACTTGTTCGATCATGATCAGATGATCCATTATGTATTTTCCAGTCATTTATACTTGTATACTTAGTGGATCCACTTGTACTTGATATGTGGACATGCTTTGCTTTCTCTGAGGATGGGTGTGCCCACCTCAGACAATGTTTCTTTCTGATCTCCTTTTGTGGCTTGGCAGGCTAAATTCTGGTGAGGTACTCCTCAGTTTTTGACAGATTTCCTTTCCATGTACTTGCTTAATACATTTTGGCCATCATGTACCCCTTATGACATCATGTATTAGGGGGCATCTGTTATAGCTCCAAATCTCACCCTTATGGTTTGTGATGTTGCACTCATGGCCTAGGGCAACCCCTCCTTCCAGACCTGGTCCAAAATTTAAAAAATAGTGTTTTATCCCTTATACATGACATTACCCTGAGTTAAACGCGTGTATACGTGGGTAGGCATATAACCAACCTGCGTATATGTATTAAAACACTTAAAAAATATAAAACTCCATAATTTCGGGCGAAGATCGTGGGTTTTACCTGCTGATCACCTGTTAGTGCCCATGGCCCAACTGTTCCCAACCAACTCCCAACTAAAAAACTACTTTGGGAGAGGTATAAAAACACCTCAAAGGGAAGGCCTAAAGGAGGAGAGAAGAGAGAGAAAGGTTATTATACTGAGATTTTTCCCCTGACCAGGTCTCAAGACCCTTGTGCCTTCTTCACTTCCCCCATTTGTACAGGAAACCCTTGTTTCCTTGTGTGTTGATGTTCATCCACTACTTATGACATCATGGAGTAAGTCCTGGAAGGAGTTTGCTAAAGGCTTAAGGCTGGACAGATCCGGAAGGAAGCTTTGCTTGGAGCTTGCGAAAGGTTACTCAGGTGAAATTATTCCTTTTATGCATTTTATTTGTCTATAATAAAGAAACACGTCTCGGTTCCTGATATAAATCCTCTTTATGTTTATGA
>APFE030724211.1:111412-148576 GCA_000404065.3 Pinus taeda
TCAAAGATCACCATCCAATGAAATATGTACAATGGGAAGTAAAAAAAAAATCAGTAATTAGGTTCAATATAGTGTTTGAGCATTTGACCATTCACTAGTCCACCTTCTGCTTCTATACCATCCATTTCTCTTAAGAAGAAAGCATTATTACCTTTGAAAGCATAAATGACATATGGGCCTATCCATAGGAAATAAAATTTCCCATGTTTACCTTTATCTTCCCTCCTTGAATCCCATTTTAGGACTTTATCACTAAGGTAGAAATCCTCAGCCTTGGTTCTCTTGTCAAAAATCTTTTTAATTCTTTCCTGCACAGCCTGAGATCTAATATATACTTCCTCCCTAGTTTGTTGAATATGTATTGTTGTTTGATTCTTCTTTGGATACTATTTGGTTCAATCTACAATTCTTGAAGTAGATTCATCACTGGTGTTCCCAAGGAGGATGGAAAAACAACTTCCATTCCATAAACTAGTTGGTAGGGAGAGGTACCAATTGATTTCTTAGTGGTTACTTTGTTTGCCCATAAGGCATTGACCAAATTTTTATTCCATATTTTATTATTATCCTCTAACATCTTTTTGATGATTTTCAAGAGACTTTTGTTTGAGTATTCTTCCAGTCCATTTCCCTGAGGATGATAGGCTGTGGAATGGCCCAGGGTTATATGATACCTGTTGCAAAAATATATCATTCTTTTGGATTTAAGGCTGCTGCATTATCAGTAATGAGCTTAGTTGGACATCCAAATCTTGAGAGAATGTTGGTTTCAAGGAAGGTTATGATAATATTGTTAGTGGCATGCCTTGAAGGTATGGCCTCTATCCATTTGGTGAAATAGTTTGTGGCAGTGAGAATCCATTTGTGTTGGGTAGAGGAAGGTGGGTGAATTTCAACAATGAAGTCTAAACCCCATTGTTGAAAAGGTGTTTTGGCAAAGATTGGCATGAGGGGTAAAGGTAGAAGCTTTTTCTTTCCCTCAAAAATTTGACATTTGTGACAGGAGGTCACATGTTTCTTTACATTAGAAAACAAGGTAGGCCAGTATAAACCAGCTCTAAGAATCTTGTCTGCAGTGGCTTTCCAATAAAGGTGCCCTCCACAGTCACATGCATGAAACTCTTGTAATACTTTTTTAGATTCATATTTTAATAAATATTTGAGAAGAATACCTTCATGATTTCTCCAAAACAAAGCATTGTTTAACATACAAAATTTTAAGGATTTCATCTTCAAAAATATGCTTTTGGTCTTAGATAAGTAAGGAGGAGCTTGTAAATTTAGTAAAACATAAATGATATTAGCATACCATGGTGATTCAACAAAGGCCTGGCTGATTAGTGGAGTCGCCATCTCCTCTTCATTATCTATTTGTTCAATAAAGTTTATATCCAGGGCCTGACAATTTGATTCAGCCATGAGCTTGGCTAAACCTTGGCCCTTGATTAACTTAGTTGGTTTGATTTCTATATCATACTCTAGAATAGTAGCAATCCATTTTCCCCTCTTTCCATCTGGACCACCTTGAGTTAGGATGTCTTCAACTACTGAATTAGGAACATAGGCTACTATATGAGAATAAAAAATGTACACCTTGAAATCCTTGATAGCTTCGACCAAAGCAAAGCATGTTTTTCCATTATGTTATATTTCAAGAGGCCATCTCTCAGGGCTTTTCTAAAGAAAGCAATAGGTTGTTCATAGCCCTGGTCATTTTTCTGTAGTAAAACTGCAGCAATTATGTGCTCATAACCACAAGAACATAAGATGAAATCTCTGTCAAATTTTGGACTGATCAAAAATGGTGTTCTAGTTAAGGCTAGTTTAATGTCTTCAAAGAATTTCTTAGCCTCAATAGTCCATTTTATGGTTGAATATTTTTTCAACATATTGTTCAATGATCTAATTAATTATGCTAGATTAGAAATAAATCTTCTAAGAAAGTTAATTTTCCCTAAGAAAGCTTGTGATTCCCTAATGTTCCTTGGATGTTGTATCTGTAAGATGGTTTCTATTCTTGCAGGGTCTATTCAGATACCATCTTTTGAAATTATATGACCTAGTAAATTTCCTTCTTCTAACCGAAACAAAGAATTCTTGGGGTTTAAAGAAATTCCATATTTCCTACATTTAATAAAAACATGCCTTAGATGATCCAAATGTTGGCTATCAAATTTTGAAAATACAGTAATGTCATCTAGATATATTACAAAGAAATCATGAATTTCTTTGGCAAAGGCTATATCCATAGCCCTTTGGAAAGTGGCTCTTGCATTCATTAGTCCAAAAGGCATTTTCACATCATGAATGTGCCCTAAGGAGTAGTGAAGGCAGTCTTGGCTTGGTCATCAAGATGAACTAAGATCTTATTGTAACCAGAAAATGGATCCAATAAGAAGATTCTGGTTGATCCAACTACCCTTTGCAAAATATGATCCATTTTGGGGAGAGGGTAATTGTCTTCTAGTGATACTTTTTTGAGGTTCCTATGGTCCACACAAAGTCTGATCTTGCCAATTTTCTTCCTAGTTGGCACCAGGTTTGAAACCCAATCGGAAAATCTGATTGGTGCAATTATCTTAGCATCATACATTCTCTAAATTTCCTTTTCAATTGAAGGTAATAGGACATGATTTATCCTTCTAAGTTTTTGTCTGAAAGGTTTTTGATTTTCTTTTATATGGATTGTGTGTTGTATGATGCTGGTGTCATAGGATTTGAGGTCCTCATAAATCCAAGCAAAGACATCCTGACATTATTTTAATAACTCGATGTATTTTACTCTTTCAGTGGGAGGTATTGATTTAGAAAGTTTCATCAATTTTGGATTTTCATTAGTGCCTATATTACACTCCTCCATATCAGATTTCAAAGGTTCCATTTTAGGCTTTCTAGGAACATCATTTGAATCAAACAAGTCTTCGGAAGGGGTTAATCCCTTAGGTAAGAAATTGTCTTTGAGATTGATTACTTCAGTGTATTCATTAATTATTTCATCAATTGCAACTTTCTCTAGGTTTTCTACATCTGATTTTGTAAATTTAGTGGGATGAAATCTATCTATCTCTTCACCTTCTATCTCGTTTATTTCCATTTTATCTTTAGTGTTAGGCTCTATTGACGTGTCAATATCTATATTCCTATTTACAAATTCTTGTTCTAATATTAAAAATTTGTTTATTTGTTTTTCATAAGCAAATATTTGCCAGTTCTTCAAATTATCTGGAATTGCAGGTTTCTGCCTAACTTCAGCAGTGTACTAATGGTTAGGTTGAAAGGGTAACTTGTAGGTGCTAGCAAACATTGCTAAACTATGAGCCTGCATATTATGTTTTCTAGGAATTACAACAACCTTGGTTTCTAAGAAAGTGTTTAGTATTTATACAATGGTTCCTCTGTAAAAACTTAATCTAGGGTCTTTTGTCATATATACAACATTAATTTGTTTTATAACTAATTTAGAGTCTCCCATGACAGAAACTCTTATATCTCCTAGATTCCTAACTAATTTAAGACCTAAAATTAGTGCTTCATACTTGGCCATATTGTTAGTACATTTAAAATTTAGTCTGTATGCATGGACTTCTGAGTAATCATTCTCTATATTGTATATCCAAACTCCTGCTCCTACCCCAAACTTACTGACCGACCCATCAAACTCAAGATGCCACAATATCTCATTTTCATAATTAGCATCATATGTTTCCACCAATGTTTCCTCATATTAACTACCTTGTTTAGTGGACAGTTCTAAAGTTTCGAAAATTTCCTCTTGTTTTGAAACTGCAATTTCTTTTGGTTCTGTATCAACACTGTCTAAAAGAGTTTCTTGTGTTTGATTAGTATAACAAAAAAATGAAAGAATCAATGTCTAAATGTACAGAGTAGACAGGAAAGTTTTGAGGTCGATCCTGGCTACTCACCATGTATTTCATTAAATTTTCTTGGTACAACTTCTTGGGTTGTCCAAAACCAGAAATTGTTGCATATGACATATCAAGTTGTAAATACCCCTGAAGTTTGGCTCCCCATGATCTAGATAACAACATGCCATACTTCGGTGGGATGTCAGCAACCACAATATCCATAAGGATGCTCTTGGTAGGATATTGAACTAAGATAACACAAAGGTCTTTAATCAACCCTAGACACTTTACTTGACTTTAGGAAGGGTATTGCTTGTCCTGTTAGTCTAGTTAAGGCCTTGATCTTTTCAAATTCCCTCCTTTAGGAGGATAGAAAAGAACCCTTTAGGGTTTGAAGTACGCCTCCACCACATTAAAGAGGGTTTTTGTTGAGTTAGGAGTCTTTTGTTCAGATATATAAACCACTATTTTTTTGTAGCAATAGCCACTATTTTAGAAATTTATTAGACGCGAAAATTGAATTTGAGCCCCACTTAGCCCTTTGTTCCATTCTCCCTTATAGTATTTATTAGATGCATTTTTCTTCATCTGTTCTTTGTTGCCATTTTTAGCCTAGATAATAGATTATCTTTGTTATTTTTTTCTATATGAAGTAGGATTATATACCTTAGATCCTAGCCCCATTTGGAATTTGATCATTTTCCCCATTTCCTTGCCTTATTTTTTTCTTTTATGTTTCTTTTTAGCCTCTTTTTTAGTGTGAAGTAGAGTGTATTTAGCTTTATCTATTTACTATCCATTTCAGTTGAATTTTGAATTCTAATTATTTACTTTCTAGTAACACTTTTTTAATGTTTATTCAAAACCAATAAAATTACACACTTTTTCATGCACATTGCACACCCTAAGTGAATGGGAATTTGATTACACCTCCAAGACAAGCCTATTTAAAGAAACCACATAATTCTAAAACACGTATATTTAAGCCCACCTGGGAACCTAGGGAAAACCATCTAATAGCCTAGGTTAGGTTTGGCTAGGTAGGCATCCCATTAACACCCAACAATAGCTTTACATTAAGACATAATGGTTTTCCAAATAAGGAGCTTGAAATCTTCCACCATCCAATGGTTAAAACTATTACTTGATACAAAAACTGATTAAAAGGGGCAAGTCTTAGGCTGAGGATACTAACAATTTTCCTTGAAGTTCCCACTTCATGGTCCAAAATCCAAGTCTAAAGCTATCACCCAAAAGCTAAAATTCGCTCACACTTGTTGGATGCAAGTAACCTTAGTTTTAATTCCTGGGATTCAAACACCTTATAGGGGTGGTTATTGGAAGAAACCATCCTTCTTACCCTACCTTTCACTCAATTCTTTGCTTGCAGACTTTAAACCGCACAAGTAAGAAATTATTTGCAAGGCCATCGAAACATAGAACTAGGATTTGTTTGAGGTGTAGTTAACCTTTAGGCTATAAGTCATTTTTATCTTTAAAAAAAGAGTTTTATTGAATTATAATAGTATTACATTGTAGTTAAGTAACACTTTTGTTGATGGTGCTAGACCCGCCAACATTCAAGGGGATCTCCCTGGTAAGAAGTCCCAACTAGACCTTAGACTGTTTGGAGTAGGAGTCCTAGCAGTATGTGGTAATATAGTGCCTTGACCGTAGTAGCGCGTAGAGACAAGTATGATGACTTTGGTCAGAAGAAAGTGTGTGACATTGCAATGAGTCAAGTGAGATGCATGGTGGTTCTGACAGACAAAGGGGAAAAGAAAGTATGTCCCTTAGAAGCTTGTAATAGTACGTAACCTGAAAGGAACACACAAGTGGAATGACATCATGAGATGGAAGAGGAATAGTCCATAAACCAAAGTGACAAGTTAATACAACAACACACCTTCAATGAGATTCATACAATTTCATACAAAATAGTTCATAAGCAAATGCGTAAGTTAAAAAACATACATTGCTAAAGTAACCAGAATAGTCAAACTACAATAACAACATATGTATGAAAATGTACTTGCTTAGTTATATTATTATTAAGTGAAAGTCCCATCCATACATACACCATTGAAAGCCACTAGCCCCAATAGTGGAACATTACAGATAACACCAACTTCTCCTCAAAAGAAGTGTACTCACTCTACGCTGTGGAGAAGCCAAGGCTCATCACAATACTCCCAAGCCTTCTCTAAGACTAACCCTAGCCAAAAGCTTGGCTCCCAAAATCCCCTCTATGAGTTATGAGGTTCTATTTATAACAAAGGGTGGGGTGACCCTTGACATTCCCCTTTAACTCATTGAATACCCTCATTACTCTTTAAATTATTTACAAATAAATCATTACATTTCACAGTGACTGTTCACATTCCACTAATGACACTTGGAATTTCACTTACAACATATTTACAAATAATATACATTTTCTACATATACCCATGTCAGACAAGATAGGCTAGAGACAACCTAATAAGGTAAAACACTATGAGTCAAAAGCTTGTGGAAAGACCAACTCAACAACATCCACTTGATGACTCTAAGTGATGTATTAATACCATCTTGGTACTATGCTATTGTGTCACCATACTACTTGATATGTCTTTCTGGTAGTGAACTCTTACATCCATAGCTTGTGGTTATATGATCTAGGAACCTTTGTCCAACTCATCCTGAAGCATGTGCAGCATGGTCTTGACTACGGAAAGACCATTGATGTACTTCTGCATGTTTTCTGTGCTCAAATCCAACTCAACCCTGGTGACCTCTCACCTTATCTACTCATTATACTCATTGATCTCTAATCGGACCTGGTTCATGTGTTTAGCTTTGTTGAGGGAACCGATTGACGGGGTCCTTTCCATCCTCACCATGACATCTAATCTCTTGTACAACTGCGCATATGAAGCTTATGTGATGTTGACGTATGGGACAAGTTGCTCAGAATATTGGATCAACATCCAAACCTTTTCTTTCTCTAGCTCTTCCTGTGGCTTCATCATATTTGGCAAGTGAAGCGAGGCCCCTTTGTATAACATTGTCCACTCTTGCACATGGGTGTTGGAAGCATTTATGCTCCTAAGAGTTTAAACAAATTCGTTGCTCCACTGCTGCAAGCCATGTGCATAGACAAATACTTTGTGCATGGTGAAAAATTCATCATAGAGTTTCTGCATGGTGGTCCCAAGTGTTGATACTACAATGAGTATTACTTTCCTCATCTTTGTCATTGTGGAAACTGTGCTCTTCTCTCAAGATTGTTCTTCTTCTTTCCTAGCAGCCTATAAGTTATTTGTCAATTGTTCATTCTCGGCCAACAAGTACTCGACATTGGAGCTTGTTCCTCCAGCATATTCCAAGGTGGCTTTGGCAAAGGTGACTAGATGCTTCTTAGTGTCTGGAACTCTCACCCTTTCCTTCATGAATGCAGGTGATGCGTGATCATGTAGAAATTTATTCCTCCTTCATGTATAATATTCTTTGGAAGCTCATTAAATGACAGATTGTACACATCCATCACCGGATCATCATCAAGGACGATAACATCTCCTAGTTAGCTCAGGACTGGTTCTGACACTGGAGGTGGCAGAGACTGAGAGGTAGCCTCAAGTGCTTTCGGCATGAGGTCAGTTTCTTCATTTTGTGGCTCCTACTTTAGCTCCATGTCCATTTTCTCAATCAATTGCTCAAACTGCTGAACCATTTCCTCATCTTGCATCTATTCACTATCTACCTTAGCTTCTAGTTGTTCTAGATCCTCAACATGTATGGGCATCATTTTCTCTCTCATTGTGCCTTATCTTTCTTCTTCCTACTTTTTCTGCTTTTCTTCTCCTCCTCCTCTTCTCAACTCTTCTTCCTCCTTTAACTTCTTCTCTGTCTCCTGCAACTTCAGTTCTACTACTTGCAAGCTCTGCTTTTCTCTTCTACTGCTCTGTTTTTGGTGTCATATGCTTCCTTTTTCTTCCGTTGCCAAAGATGCCTGCATGAATATTGAAGACACTTTTACTCCGCAACTTTATTCTCCTTCTACTATCTCAGAAACTTCCTCTTTTTTTGATCTTGTACTAGATTGTTTCTTTCTTCTACTGCTGCTGGACTTAATGTCATGTTAGTGTTGACATATTTTCTATGGCCAATTGAGTGTCTACATATATTGGAAATGTAACTAGAACTTTCTCAACTACTGCCCCAATACTAATTCCAGTGTTCTTTCTTGAATCAACTCTCTTTGGTGCCACGGTATAATTATTGTTGGAGAGAAATGCTTCACGAGTGTGGTACCTATGGGACAGAAAAGACACTCATGGAAAGCAAACATTAACTCTTACAAATCTAACTTCATAGTATGATCAAGCAATAATCAAGATATCTAGTGAGATGGATTGCACCATTTTGACCAACAGGGGTGACCAAATGACTCTGGGAATTATGCACTATGCAGTCCCAATAGTCAATGTAAAAGCTTGATGAATGGAACTACGCAATGCACAGTTCCATCTGGGGGAGAGCCTAGGAGAGCCTGCACATTACGCAATCTTAGTGACCAAGTCGGGAGACTAAATCCTAGAACTACATAGTGCATAGTTGCATCCAAGCATCAGAGGCCTTGAGCTACCAGATTGCATAGTGAATGCAAGTGAATGTGAGATTTAGGTAAGGGGAGGCTAGATCTGCCCAAGGGGAGTGTGAAATCAAGAAGCTCTGAAGGATGGTATGATGATGAGTGAAGATATGATTGAGTGATGACGCATACAAGTAAAAAAGTTCCATGGATCAATCAAACAAAATGAGAACGAAGCATGTGGAGAGAGTACTGTTAGTGCAAAAACCAGGTAATGCATGTGAAACTTTGGAAAGGAAGTGAAAAACTTGAAATGACACTTATACAAGATAAAACAAGTTAAAGCACCAGTAGTTGCTCAAAAGAACAAGTGAAACAACACTCTCACAAGCTAAATAGGCAAAAAGTGACAAAAGATGATAAAAGAAAAACTGACCAGGAAACATGAAAACGATACTCCGAACATTCCTTGATCTCCTCAAGCATGCTAAATCTTGATGATTGGGTATAAAAATGAGCTCCAGAGGAATATATTACATCATATTGAGCAAATTGGAATTCATGATGCACATGCCTAAGATCAAGGACATAAGTGAGACTTGGTAGAAACTTATAAATATAACAATGTGCTAACTTAGGAAAACTAATAATAGATCCCTACTACCTAGGGATGCTTTTTTATTTTCCAAGAAAATTTTCCATGAATTTCCCGAAGAGATTGTGCAGTTTTGGGAAGGACTGTGTAACGCTTTGGCTTATGCACTGAGCAGCTTCTAAGCATGAATATTTCTGCACAATTTCTGGGCTGAGTGACTCTGGGCTACCTCTCATGCTTTATGCAATTTTCCAGCTAAAAGTTGGTTGTCAACTAGCTCTACGCAATTCTAGAGCTAAAGGCTCATTGTTGGCTTGGACTGCACAATTCTCGAGAGCAAGGTTGGCTTCCCTCAAGAATTGAACAATTCACTAAGGCAAGCCCAAAACCGGGTTGAAATCAAGTCAAGAGATCGAGTTGTGGGTTAGATAGTAAAGCAAGTAAGAAAACACAAGCCAACATGCAGAAGATAAAGCTCAATGAAACCATAAGTACCTGGGTCAATGTGAGATGAGTTGTTGTTCTTGAGGAGGTAGGCTCCAAAACGAAGCATAGGGAACATTTTGGAGGGTGGTTGTAATCACTACAACATTGGCGACACACTCGTAGAACACCAACTCTTTGTATGGACCTTGTCTCATGTAAATCGAGTCTAACTCTTCTAGAAGAATTGTTTGATTATTTGATTGTAATGGCTTCTTTACTAGTTTGAGTTAAAGATGTAGTCCCTACCATTCTCTTTATCGGAAGAACACATACCAAGCCAAGTCAATTGATTTGTTTCCATTGGGGATGAGGGGTATATTGATGCCAAGACTGTCATAGTTTTAGTTTCATCTTTGGTGTTGCTTCGCTACGAGCAGGCCTAGATAGTACCCCAATAGAGTCACTTCAGGAACACAAGAATTGATCCACTACCAGCGACCTTGGATAGTACCCCAACGAAGTTACATGCTTCACCTCTCTACGCAGGAAGCCTTTCTCTTCTTTCACCTTTATTTTATTGTTTTCATTTTTCAAAGAACTGTGCATATGCACTTATTTATTTGATGAGGCAAAAAAGGGATCCTGAATTATTGAGGGAAAAATAGGTTGTCCCTTCAAATAAGGATGTTTATACATACATTCGATATACTTGTTAAGGTTTTCCCCCTCAAATTATTCTAATTGACTGAGTTGACAAGGGTTAACCAAATACAGGAAACCGATTAGACTAGGTAGTACTAGTTAAATGTGCAAGAATTGTGATTTCACCAAGACTCACTCTAAAAGGAACATATTTTCCATTAGGGTATCATCAAATAAAAGAAACACAATATATTCATAAGGAGAGCAAATAGATAGATAACAAAATGTTGATAGTTGTACAAGTCCTCTTGTATATCACCCTGCTTGTCTCAAGGAGCCAAACATGGTTTCATGAGAAAGCTAATCCTGCAGGTGCAAAACAACAAATAAACAAACAAATGAAATAAGTAAGAGGAAAAAAAAATCAAATAAGAAAAGAAAAAATAGGAAAGCGAAAGAAAATAGGAAAGAAGACACTACTCCCTCTCCTAATCTAAGTAGAACACGAGCTTACTCACACAAAGTGATATTTCCATTGCAGCCACTCGCGCATTGGTTGGCCAATGTGAATGATGGTATGGTTAAAAATAAAGATATTTAGGAAACTAGACAACAATAAGGATAAATAAATGGAAACCAACACGTTCAATGTTTGAATGCGTCTACAAAAAAGAAAATATTCAAAGCACATGAAAGGCACCCTACATATGTATCTTGGTGTTGTGTCACATTTTGCGTGGATGAAAAAGATGTACACTATTTCGAACGTGGCAAATGAGAAAACATGAAAAAGGAAGAAAATTTATGTTTCGCAATAGTGCTTGCTACGTATGAATCCTGCAATACATGAGTGATAGGATCATGTGATTCTAGTGGAGGATGTGAAAATTGTAAACTAGATTTATGAGTTGCTTGGGGTGACTCAACATATTTTTTATGGGAAGTGTAACTGACCTCAAGGCAACAAGAACTTGACATAACCATCATCTCAGGCTAAAGTTCCTTGATAGCATCATGGGTTTCCACCTCATCAGAATATGGACCATCAAAGATGGGTGGCTTAAAAAGATCGAAAGTAGGTGGATCAGAATAGTGATAGAATGAATGATTAAAAAGATCATGACAACCATGATCAAATTCGAGATCTGATGAATCATAGAGAGGGGTTGATGAAAAACAAAATCTTTCACCCTATGAATTTCTAAAAATTAAAGATGATATATCAAGTGAATTTAGAAAGAAAGATTTTCCCTCTCCACAATCAAATGATAAACTAACATCCTGTGTGTTCTGTGAATGGTCTTTAGTAGAGACACCTAGGGATGAATTTTGACAAGAAAAATTAGAAGTGGCAGAATCATAAAAGATGTCAGAATAGAGCAGATGAGGCACGGACAGAAGGAGGTCATCCTTTACCACGTATTTTTCTTCAAATTCCCACACATAATCATAATAAATGATAGTTCATGTGGGTTTCTCAACACCAACTCCATCGACAACTTGATCCTCATGAACATGACATGTGGAATCCAGAATGGATGAACATAACACACTAAAAAATGGAGAATCAAAGGAACTAGAGGATGGAGGTTGAGAAAACAAGATCATGTGACAACCATCATGATTGCAGTCCAAATCTTCACAAAAATACAAAGTAGGTGGGGTGGGAGGAGGTGATAGTTCAACAAGCTGGTTTGCAACTTCTCCCACCTCGTCCTATGGAGCTAGATTTGCTTGAGAAGAGGATGAAGAGTCACTTGTGACAACAACCTTGTCGATATTATATTTGGAAGCTCTAACACTAAGGTATGCTAGGAGGGGTTCGAATGATTCTAGCTCATGTGGATTGTTAGATACATGAAGAATATATTGAAATCTTTCTCTTAGAAATTTCCAGTCAACTTCATCTTCCAAGAATTGAAAAGCGATATTACAGAAGCGTTGCCAAAATCATGCAACAGATTCATTAGGGGCATTGTGTAATTCCAAGTTTTTTGGATTAAGTTATTTATGGTCTAAATGAAATAAATCTTGGCATAATTCTCTGATCGTGTGATTGAAAGAGTGAATAGAGGTTGTGAGAAATGTGAGACACCACTGCTTAACACACCTTTTGAATGTGTAAGAGAACATCCCACATGCAATGTCATCCAAGGGGACTTCATTCCTATCATAGAATCCTAAAAAGGAAACTCCATTTCTTTACAAGGCTATTATGCCTTCACTGTCATATTTAATTCATGACAAGTCATCGATGACATCCTCCAAAACTTCAAAATCATGAGCATGATAAAAACATGTCGAAGTTGTGATTGTGATGTAAGTCATGAATGATGTGCAGAGATTCAAAACAGACTTTGAGGGCTTATCTTGTTATCTAGCACCATAAATTTTGACAGTGTTGGACCTTCCATCATTCAAGGTGATCTCCCTAGTAAGAAGTCCCAACTAGACCTTATACCATTTGGAGTAGGAGTCCCAGAAGTGGGTGGTAAAGTAGTGCCTTGACTGCAGTAGTGAAAAATAATAAGTATGATGACTTTGGTCAAAATCAAGTGTGTGACATTCTAGCGAGACAAATGATATGCATGGGCATTCTAACACACATAGGGGAAAAGGAAGCCTGTACCTTAGAAGCTTGTAATAGTATGTAACCTAAAAGGAACACATGAGGGGAATGACATCACAATATTGAAGCAGAATTGTCCACAAACCAAAGTGACAGGTTAATCCAACAACACACCTTCAACAAGATTCATACAATTGCATACCAAATAGTTCATAAGAAAATGCATAAGTTAAACAGCAGCCATTGCTAAAGTAAACAGAATAGTCAAACTACAATAACAACAAATGCATGAAAACATGTTGCCTTAGTTATATTATTATTAAGTGAAAGTCTCGTCCATACATACACCATTAACAGCCACTAGTCCCAATAGTGGAACATTATAGTCAACACCGCCTACTCCTCCAAAGAAGTCTACTCGCTCTACATTGTGGAGAATCCAAGGCTCGTCACAATACTCCCAAACCTTCTCTAATCCTAAGCCTAGCCAAAATCTTGGCTCCCAAAATCCCCTCTATGAGTTATGAGGTTATATTTATAAAAAAGGGTGGGGTGACCCTCGACATTCCCCTTTGACTCTTTGACTACCCTCATGACTCTTCAACGTATTTACAAATAACTCATTACATTACATAGTGACTATTCACATTCCACTAATGGCACTTGGAATTTCACTTAGAACATATTTACAAATAATATACATTTTCCGCATATATTCATGTGAGACAAAATAGGCTAGAGACAACCTAACAAGACAAAAAACCATGGCTCAGTAGTTTGGGGAAAGACCAAATCAGAAAAATCCACTTGATGACTCTCGATGACGTATTGATATTAGCTTGGTATTGTTCTATTGTGTCCCCATACTACTTGATAGTGTCTTTCTGGTAGAGTACTCTTTCATCCATACCTTATGGGTATATGGTATGGGAACCCTTTTCCAACTCTTCCTAAATCATGTGCAGCATGGTCTTGACTATGGTAGGACCACTGATGTACTTCTACATGTTTTTTGTGCTCAGCTCCAATTCATCCTTGGTGGCCTCTTACCTTATCTTCTCCTTGTACTCATCGATATCTAGTTAGACCTGGTTCTTGTGTTTATCTTCACTAAGGGAACCGATTGACAGGATCTTTTGTGTCCTCACCATGAAATCCAAACTCTTGTACAACCATGCATATAAATCTTGTATGTTGCTGATGAGCGGGGCGAGCTGCTCACAGTTTTGGATCAACATCTGAACCTTTTCTTTCTCTAGCTCTACCTATGGCTTCATCATCTTTGGAAAGTGAATCAAGGCCCCTTCGTATTGAATTGTCCACTCTTGCACATGGATGATGGCAGCATGTATGTTCCTAAGATTTTGAATAAACTCCTTGCTCCACTGTTGCAAGCCATATGCATGGACAAATACTTTGTGCATGGTGAAAAAATTATCATAGAGTTTCTACATGGTGGTCTCAAGTGTTGATACTATAGCAAGTATCACTTTCCTCTTCTCTTCCATTGAGCAAACTATGCTCTTCTCTCGAGATTGTTCTGCCTCTTTCCTAGTTGTCTGTAAGTCTTTTGTCAGTTGTTCATTCCCATCCAACAAGTACTTGACAATGGAGCTTGTTGCTCCGACATAGGCCAAGGTGGCTTCAGCAAGGGTGGTTGGATGCTTCCTAGTTTTTTGTATTATCACCCTTTCCTTCATGAATGTGGGTGATGCATGATTAGCCGAAAAATTCTTCCTTTTGTCTATACAATCTTCTTCTGCAACTCATCAAATGACAGATTGCACACATCCATGACTGGATCATCTTCAAGGAGGACAACATATCCTCATTTACTCAAGATTGGTTCTGACACTGGAGGTGGTAGAGACTAAGAGGTGGCCTCAGGTGCTTTCAACATGAGGTTAGTGTCTCCATTCCATGGCTCCTGCTCTAGCTCCATGTCCATCTGCTCAATCAACTCCCCAATTTTTTGATCCATGTCTCAATCATGAATATGTTCACTATCTACCTCATTTATTGGGTGTTTTAACTCCTCAACATGTATGTATGTTGTTTTCTCTATCATTACACCTTCCCTTTCTTCTTCCTCCTATTTCTGCTTTTCTTCTCCTTACATTTTGTTTTTCCTTAAGCTTCTTCTACATCTCCTAAAACTTCAATTCTACTACTTACACGCTCTCATTTTCTCTTCCTCCACTTTGTTTTCGATGTCCTCTACTGCCTTTTGCTTCCATTTCCAAAGATTCCTTCATGAAGATTAAATACACTTTTACTTTGCAGCTTTTTTCTCCCTGTATTATGTCAGCAACTTCCTCTTTCTTTGATCTTGTACTGGATTGCTACCTTCTGCTACTACTGCTGGACTTGTTTCCATGTTAGTGTTCAATCATTTTCTATGGATAGTTGATTGTCTGCATATATTAGCAAGATAACTGGAACTTGTACAACTGCTACCCCAATACTGCTTCCAGTGTTCTTTCTTGAAGCAACACTCTTTAGTTCCATGGTACAATTAATGCTGAAGAGAAGTTCTTCATGAGTGTGGTACCTATGGGACATAAAAGACACTCATAGCATGAAAATATTAGCTCTTAAAAATATAACTTCATAGCATGATCAAGCATCAATCAGGGAATATAAGAGGGATTTCACAATTTTGATCAAGAGGGGTGAATGACTAACTGTGGGAACTATGCATTATTCAGTGCCAGTAGTCAGTGTGAAAGCTTGATGACTGGAACTATGTAATGTGCAGTTCAGTCTTTGGCAATACCTGGGAGAGATTATGCATTGCGTAGTATCAGTGACCAAGATGGGAGATTGGGTCCTCGAACTGCACAGTGTGCAATTGGATCCAGTCCAGAACAACCTATGTGTAATTCCAAAAGCCAAGGCAGAGGCCTTGAGTTGCCATATTTCACAGTGCATACAATTGAATGTGAGATCTGGGCAAGGGGAGACTAGATCTGCACAAGGGGAGTGTGTAATCAAGAAGATATGAAGGATTGTGTGATGTTGAGTGCAGATGCAATTGATTGATGATGCATGCAAGTGAAACAAGTGCAGGGATCAATCAAATATAAGAAGAATGAAGCATGTGTAGAGAGTCACCACAACGACAATTGTTAGTGCAAAAACAGGGTGATGCATGCGACACTTGGGAAAGGAAATGAAAAAATTCAAACGGAACTTATACAAGCTAAAACAAGTGAAAAAACCAGCAGTCACTCAACAAAGTAAGTGAAACAACACTCTCACAAGCTAAACACGAAAAAAACAATAGAAAAGGAAACAAAATATGATAAAAGTAAAACTCACCTGAAAAAGTGACAACAATGCTTCGTAGGTTCCTTAATCTCCTCACACATGTTAGAGCTTGAAAATTGAGTATACAAATGAGCTCCAAAGGCATCTGTTACATCAAATTGAGAAAAACTGGAATTCATGACACGTATGCCAGAGATTAAGGACAAAATCCACTCCTAGCAGAAACTTCTAAAGATTGTGCCACCTTCATAAAACAATAATAGATCCATGTTCTCTAGGGATCCTTTTTTCTTTTCCAGAAAAATTTTTCATGTATTTGTTGAAGATATTGCGCTATTCTGGGAAGGACTATGCAAGCCTCTAGCTTATGCATTGAGCATATTATGAATAGAAAGAATTTTACGCAATTTATGGGCTGAGTGACTCTGGGCTACCTCTTATGCTCTACACATTTTCCGAGTTGAAGGTTGGTTGTCAACTCTCTCTGTGCAATTCTAGAGCTAAAGGCTCACTACCATCTTGGACTATCCAATTTCTGAGAGCAAGGTTGGTTTCCCTCAAGGATTCTGTAGTTCATTAAGGCAAGCCCGAAACTGGGTTGAAACCAAGTCAAGAGATTGTCTTGTGGGTTAGACAGTAAAGCAAGTGAGAAAACACAAGCCAAAATGAAAAAGATAAAGCTCAATGAAAGCAAAAGTACCTGGGTCAGTGTAAGATGAGTTGTTGTGCTTAAGGAGGGAGGCTCCAAAATGAAGCATAGCCAAAATTTTGGAGAGTGGTTGTAGACACTAAAACAACTTTAAACCACTACATTTAGTCATTTCTTTCTCTTTGTTGTTCTTTTTCTTCATCCTTTTCTTCTATCCTGTAGTGTTCTCTTTGTCTTAACATCATTGCACCCCCTAAGCATTTTTCCAGAAGACTTTGTGGTCTTCATCATTAGTTTCCATTAAGACATCCCTTAACACATACTAGATGAGTCGAGGTCCCTCTCCCTAGTCCACCTTCAAACTCTAGTATTTTTTATTCATCCAGATCTTGATATGATTCTGAGTCATATCAACACTGAGCCACTACCATGCCTAGTATCAATTATTTTAGTAATGTTGGTCCCAACATGGGCACCAATGGTAGAGGAAATATGATGGTAACATTGTTAATACTCAGGTTCCCCTTCTTGGAGGTAATGTTGAAACCTCACAAGGAATGAATTTCCATCAACCATTACTTCCCTATATGACTAGTTTGAGTTTTCTTGATTTGAACATCTCATTAATGATCATCTTCATTGTGATCCTAATTGGACACCTTTTCAAACCAAGCTCTTGTTCGATACTCCCAAATTCGAGGGGAAATATGGAGAGGATCCCACTATCCATCCTTTATATTTCTATTTCTACAACGGAGTATTCCATACATATGCAACCCTTTCAATGCATCCTCACCAACATTTCTATGAAATGGTATCTATATTAACCCATGCATCACATTTGATGTTTCTAACCCTTTCTAATGCATTCTTATCACACTTCTAGTTACCTATATTTTAGAATAATAGTACCAAAATTTTGACCTCATTCTGTTAAAACCTCTATGACCCACCTTTATAATCATGTTTAGAAATGGTGCATAAGGTAGAGCTTGTGCATAGCTCCAAAATTCAAAGAGAGAGTTTACACGGATTGGTTCCTGTGAACCCCCCTTGCTCCTATTGGTAAATATGTTGCATCTTATTTTCCTCAAACCAAAGAAGAAGCCATCCAGAATGCTTTGTAATTTTATATGATCTATGCTTAATCATGATATGTTTCTATGGTTCTCCCCTACTTCCCGAGACCCAATGCTTCTACACTTGGGGTATCTCATGCTACATAGGGTGTCATTAGATATATATATTACCTGCAAACTTTCCCATATTTTCAAGGCTCTATGAATTATGGCCAACCTTGAGACGAGCTCAAATCCACTTATTGTCACCCTCCCCTTAATTCTTTGAGAGTTAACTCCTACCAGGGCATGAGTACATCTTATGCACTTTATCATCCACATCAATCATTGTGAGGACCATATAGTACTCATCCTAGTTATCAAAAAATTATTTTGAATCCATATTATTCATATGCATTGCATAGTGCTCCAACACTAATGACACCAACACCTCAACCTCATGTGCCTTACCCCCTCTTCGACAATAATCATCACCTCTACAAGGGCACGTGTATTCTCAGCCAAATATTTCCTATTCCCCTTACCGTAGGAAGAAGAATAAGGCCAAGGGTAACCAAACACAACAATATTAAGGAATCATAAACTATGGCCAACCTTAGGGGGGCACCAACTCCACTTATGCTTATCCTCCCCCCAATTCTTCTCCAGTTAAATCCTACCAGGGCAGAAATACATCTTATGCATTTTCCCATCCACATCGATCATTTCCAAGTCTAGCTAGTACTCAACCTAGTTATCAAAATATTATTATGAATCCAAATTTGAGGGGAACTATGGAGAGGACCCCACTAACCACGTTTGATTTTTTCACATGTGGTATTCCTCTAATTCTACAATGGAATATTTCATAATTTACAACTTTTTCAATGCGTCCTCACCAACGTTCCTATGAAATGGTATGTATCTCATTCAATGTTTGTGACCCTTGCGAATGCATTCTTATCATACTTCGAGCTACTTATATTTTACAATAATAGTACCAAAATTTTGACCTCATTCTATTAACACCTCTATGACCCACCAATCTGATCATGTTTAGAAATGGCACATGAGGTAGAACTTGTGCATAGCTCCCAAATTCAAAGAGTGAGTTTACATGGATTGGTTCTTGTGAACCCTCCTTGCTCCTTTTGGTAAAGATGTTACATCTCATTTCCCTCAAACCAAATAAGAAGTCATCTAGAGGACTTTGCAATTTGATCTGATCTATGTCCAATTGAGTTATGTTTGTATGGTTCTCCCCTACCTCCCTAGACCTAGTGCTTCTCCATTGGGGGCATCTCATGCTATAGAATGTGTCATTGGAACAATATCTTACCTGAAAATTTCCCCATATTTGTAAGGCTCTATGAATTATGGCCAATCTCAAGAGGAGTCCAAATCCACTTATGGTTAGCCTCACCCTAATTCTCTGTGAGTTAACTCCTACCATGGCATGAGTACATCTTATGCATTTTCGCATACACATCAATCATTGCGAGGGACATATAGTACTCAAGCTAATTATCAAAATGTCACTATGAATCCATACTATTCCTATACACTGCTTAGTGCTCCAACCCCAATGGAACCAACACCTCAACCTCCTATGCCTCAACCCCCTCTTCTACAATAGCCATCGCCTCTATAGGGGCAGGTGTATTCTCAACCAAATGTTGCATGTCCCCCTTACCATAGGAATAAGAATAAGGGGAAGGGTAACCAAACCCAAAAATCTCATGGAAAGCAACAATTATCGCCAACTTCATGGGGATCCCAACTCCACCTACACTTATCCTCCCCTTAATTCTTCTCGAGTTAACTCCTACCAGGGCACAAGTACATCTTATGCATTTTCCCATCCACATCAATTGTTGCCAAGTCCAGCTAGCACTCAACCTAGTTATCAAAATATTATTATGAATCTAGATTATCTTTATGCATTTCCTAGTTCTCCAACCCCAATGGAACTAGCACCTCAACTTTTGATTCCTTAGCCCCCTATTCTATAGAAACACCACCACTATAGGGGAAGGTGTAGACTCAAACAAATGTTTCCCTTCCCCCTAATGCGAGGAAGAAGAATAAGAGGAAGGGTAGCTAAACGCAACCATCTTAGGGACACTAAGGAAACCAAGGTCATTAGCCTAATCCAAATCAAGTTGATTAGTCTAATACTGCAACCTAGCTACAAGGCACATAGCCTAAGTATAACAAGGCCCTTCGAATGAACAAACTTTGTGCATTTTCTAGTACCTATGTAAATTATACTCATGACTATCCCTTTCTCCATCAAATGTGCAAAGCATGGGAAGAACAAGAAGTTTCCTCTTGAGGGAAGTAGTCTATGCCTCCACCTGACCCTCCCTCTTCATAGCTAGTAGTTCTCTAGAACCCTTTCCCTCAACAAGGATATGTGGCCACCCAAGAAAACAAAAATCTTCCAGTTCCTCCTCATCAACTGGGGAATGGATCTTACCAAATTCTCATGATGAATTCTATGGAAGTTAACCTTAAAACACAATCATGCCAATATACTTCACCTCCTAAGAATTCATCCACAGAAACGAAATTGAGAGCATCTACAAAGACTCTTTCATAACCCAGTGGTAACTTACATATTCTTCCACCTAATGTGTAGGTTCCATCAAGATTCACCAAAGGTACACTACATCAAAACGTTGCTAGTTCCTAAGCCACTGGTACTTACAACATAGTAGATGACTTGCAATAGCCTCCTAGTGCCATCTCAATGTTAGAAGTTCTTAAGACATGATCATCTCAAATAAAGGCTCTCTTATCTACTGTGAGCACTATGGATCCTTTAGACAATCACATGATTATCTTTGACACTGAAAAATCATTTCATCCTCACCTTCCTCCCTCTATTTCCTTTCATATACCAGTCTCCATGAAGAACATTGTTTCCCAATAGTGTGTCACTGAAAAAGGTGCATCAATCAGTGTGATGTCTACTAATGTCTAGAATCAACTTGGTTCTCCCAAACTTTTTCCATAAACTATCACTCTCTATGTATATGATAGTCACCCTTCAGTTCTTGTCAGTCTATACTAAAATTGTCATGTTGATGTTGCTGACAAGTAGGTCATGATTGATGTCGAAGTCATCAATGCACTTCTCAATTACAACACTTTTCTTGGTTTTTGTTTCATGTATGATATGGAAGTGGTGGCCTATTTAATATCTTTTACCATGAGATTCCCTTATAACAGGAAGATAGTCACCATCGATCAATTGACTTACTATGATCCTCAGTTTAAGACATCACTTCAAACTTTCATTTCTCCAATGGAGGGTAATAGTTCAATGCCTTCCTTGACTAAAAATTTTCCCATTGTCTACAAATATTCCTCATTACTAGGGGCTTATTATCACCCAATTCATATTCCCACTAAGCCTATCTCTTCCAATTTTTGTATGCTTTAAGCATTACAGGTCACTCATCAGCCGATACCACTTCTCAACAACTAGCTTAAAACAAACCTGCTACTTAAAACTTAGCTAGTTCCTTAGGAGGAGTTCCTCCTAAACATCATCCATTTAGACAAATTCCTTTCTTATTCTCACGACAAGGAATATCCTCCAGCCCCATGATGGCTATGATCATTTTTTCCAACTTTACCTTGGGGATCCAGTTTGGTATATTGATCCTCCTCAAAATAACCCTCACGATCAACTCAATCCTTATGTGGATTTTATGATGGTACAACTAGTTCCCACCACCCCCACCGCTACTTGAGTTCCACCATAACCTTAGCAAGAATGCACTCCTATTGCAAAATAAGTTGGTGAGGGAGGAAAAGACCAAAAAGAGGGGCGAAAAGACAAGGAAACCCAAGTGGTGGCCACTCCACCTATAGCACCTGAGCCTACTCCCCCATTCATTTGAACAGATATTCCTAGCCATGCCACCAATAATTTCCCCCATCTTCCCCATTTAAAACTGTGATTTCTAAGGATGAAATTAAGTTAGACCCATATGTCCCTGAAGTGCAAGTAACCTTACCTGAATCATCCAATAAGAATAAATATTACACATAAATCACCCTTGCACTTTGTACAATATGTAGAGACACTATTCTCATCATTTTTCTCATCTCTACTATTTTTGTGATTCCCTTACAGTTCTTCATGAGATGTATGTCACTCGTGCTGGCCCTCCCCCTACTCTACCTACAAGACCTTGCACCAATTTACCGCTAGGGAAGGAGGCTACTCAATCCACCATCATGATTCATCCTCTTGATGTGGAAATGAAAGAAAATTCCATACCCATTATTTACCTATCATCATCAATGGGATTGAGGTATTTAGACTCCTTCGGAGTTTTTGAGAACATTTCCTTAGATTCACCTTTTGAAGTTACTTCGGTCTCAATGACAGTGGACTTTGAATCCACTTTTAATCAATCTCCCCTTAAAGATGTTGTGTATGTTAACCATGTATGTGATGATGATGATTAGTTCAATAACCCCTTACTTCAAACCCTGGAATTTGAACCACATTCACCTTGTGGCCATTACATCTACACACAATATTTAGGTAAGGGGGCATCCATTTTTGAGGGTAGAGAAGAAGAAATTCTCCCCAACCCTCATATCATCTCTGGTAGTGTTGACTAGAGTCCCATTATTCTTCCTCATCTAAAATAACTTCTAGAGTCCCATATAACTCCAGATCACCCTGGGGATGATCCACTTAATAATTCCTACATCGTAGCTCAACAACCAAGTCCCATAGGCATGGTTGTCGTTCAACCTCAATGTCATCTAGGTGAGCATCAATTCATTATATCCAAAGAAATTCTTTGGTATGTGACATTATATTTTCAAACTTATAAATTCAATTCATTTGACTCATATATGTAGTCACCAAGTGAGATTGACAATCCACCATTTACTTTCTTCCATTGTACCCATTCCTTCTTCCCATAAGAAGACAACCACAACAAAAAATGGAGATAACATCAGAAAAGTGCATAATCATATTATGTACTAAAACCATCTATACAAGTATTTGGAATTCACCATTAAAAATACATATAGCATGGACATCACATATTATATACACCGCCCACTAGGGGTATCATTCCCAACTTTGAATATTTGATCAATTCCCCCCATTATCATATGGTGGCTGATAGTATCACATGCTTGGGGGAATGATGCCCCTACCCACCCCAAAGACACCTTCACACTTGATTAACATCAATCTCGACCTAGACCCCAATAATATAGGTAAGGTCAAATATCCTTTACTTCCTTGGATAGTTTTTCCTACCGGTATCTAAGGCAAGCCATATACACATCACATATCATTGATGATTTTTACCATACATGGAATCATTCTACTCAATGTGATGCCACACATTCCACCCAATCCCCATGATTAAATTTTGTGGGTAGGGATGATCCTAGACCTCTTCTAGTAGTTCATTCTCAAATTATTTATTACCTTGATTCTTCACTAGGTACCATCATTCCAAGAAGAATTATGTTCATTTTTAAACAAGTAAGTCTACCAGCTTAAAAGTTGAAATATCTCAAACCTACCACTCAATTTGTCTATGACAAGCTCACCAATTTTTAGTGCGCTCTCCTCCTCTCCAAATTCACAAAAAGCACAATGCACAAATGAATTTGAATTGGGGAAAAATCCCTATTATAGGAAAACCATAGTTTCTCTGTTGTCTATTATGGAATCACCATAGCTCTATTTGAAAAACCTTCTACACTATTGGAAATGTATCTGTGAGCTCTCTAATCAACATAGCTTCATTTTTGGAAATTTGAAAATCCACCTCGAAGCCATTTTTTCCATGAGGTCTCATTTTGCCACCTATTGAAATCAAATCTCTTCATATTTTTCTCTCGTACTCTGACACCACCTTTTCTTTACACTTGTCAACTTATGTGTCGAGTTTCATCATGAGTAACCACATTTTTCTCATGCTTTGACAGTCCCATTTGGTCCTAGCCCCTATGGCAACCTCATTGAGTCACCCTTGTTTAAAGCATCATATATGAGTCACCCTTATATCCCATGGAGTTTATTTAGAACCCCATTGAGTCTTTCTACCATATAGAACCCTCTTTGTGTGTCACATTTATCCTATATTGTTGAAATTTAACCTCTAGGTGTACTACTTTGTCTTTAAAAATCCTTTGTCTAAGTGACTAGCCATCACCTCTGGAATTGTATTATTCATTGTTAGGTCACATTGCATGTTATTCTCTGACAAGGGAAGTTGTAGGTCCACCCATCGCCTCATTCTCCATCATCCTCCCTAGTATCAGTATATATCATTCATATTATTTTGTTCCTCATGCCTTTATTGAGGAATCCTCTTTTCCTAAGCTTTTGTGTGCCCTCCCCTATTGAATTCGGTACATTTATTCCAAGAGAGTGGCCTAGAGGATGGTGTACCTTGGATCCAACTTCCTCATTATTGGCTGCCTCATATCAAGAAAAGGGAGCCATCATTGCCATTTGACTTGGTTATTTATCACATGCTCAACACCATCTCATTATCTCACAACCAATAATCATACACTTCATGGTCCAGTGCTTTAGAAGATTGTCCCAACTGTTGGAAACTAGATCACTACTGAGAGGGTGGGGTGAGTCAATATTGAAGGAACTTATAATTTTTTCTCCAAATTATTATTCTTTAATCATGCATAAATTGAAACATAAAAGAAGAGATCAATGCATCAAATATAAACATGAAACCATGAAATAAATCAACACAAGGGATGAAAATATATCTGGTGGAAAATCCTCTCTAGGAAAAACAAACACTCATTGTTGCTGCACTGCTCAAATATTCATTATGTTAAGAAAATTATTTACATAGAGTTACAATTGGCAAATATCAAATAGAGATCTCTTTCTCATGTAGATCTACAAACTACCATCTAATGGAAGCCACCATGACCAATGATCCTCGCTTGGTTACTCATGAACTCTCAATACACTCTACAGGCTCTGATCCGTTGGAAGCCACCACCTCTAATCAAGTGCTCAAAAAAATAGCTCAAAATTCAAAGTTGTTAGATTAGTGTGGAACCTGAACAACCAAATAGTTTTCATCATTCTAAATTCCATGCAACTCGTTTCGGACAAAATGAACATTGTATGCTCCCAAAATTTTTTGTTCACTTTCCCAAGCAGGTGATTTTTTGAATAAAAATTGATAGCCCAGTTAGCAGCCTATACTAGTGATGTGGAACTGACTAGGCAGGTGTATGTTGTAGGTTAACTGATCAACAGGTTTGAAGAATCATATTGTGCCAAGTGGCACATTTGTATTGGTGTAATTTGATAATTTGTGATTGGTTGGTTGGTGGCCAACCATGGGTTGACACGTGGCCCAGCTGGAGGCCTCCACATGGTAGCCCCAAGGCCACCAAAATTATGGGTCTAGTCAGGGCATCGGCAGCGGGAGTCGAACCCGTGATCAACAACAATTGAGCAAAGTCTTTTGCCAATACACCATACACATGATTCTTAATATATATGGTGTGCGGGTTTCGTTTGAATTCAAATGCGCACCATATCAGAGGAGGGGCTAGCCCTTGGTCGCACCTTTACTATGTAACCACCAAGGAACGGTGTGGGTGCCCGACCAGTGGGTGTGGGTCATTGGCCTTAGTCTCGGTGCTATACGGAATTTATACCTACGGATAAGTATATCTTCCCTAACTGGGTAGTTACACTTAGAACAACTAAAGTAAATATGTTTAACCTTTTCCTACAATAAAGAGATAAGATAAAAGAACCTACTTGTGATCCTTCGCTTCCTTTGATCACCTTTGAGCTTCTCCCATCACTCCCGCTCAAACTGAATTCAGTTAATTGGTACCTGCCAACATAAACAGAAAACAACAAAAATCAAAGCATATGATCTATTTATTGTAAACCAATGGAATCGAAAACATTTGAACATACATTCATCATAGATATAGACAAAAGTATGGGAAAAGGAACAAACAACTTTATTGATCGATAGAAGGAGAAGTTACACCTAATGTGGTTCGATCTTGCATCACTCATCTAGCTTAGTCCAAGCCCTCATCACACCAATAGAAACATCAATCCAGCAGCATAACATTACTTGACAATGATTTCAAGTCTCTAAACCAACATTATTTCTATATAATATCCAAGCTCCTTGGCTTTATGATGGGAGGCCAATTTATAGATGAATGCAAGTGGTTCTGTCATTAATATGGCATTGAATGGTTTTCCATAATTGGATGATTAGTTTCCATGTTCAAAGGGATGAGGGGATAGAGGATTAGTTGATCCAAGGATATCCTAAATTGAGCTCATCTTGATAGGATAGGAGATGGGTTCCTTCTAGAAGGCTATAGAAAGGAGGAATATACTTAGGATCTAGTGAACATTTTGATGATTCTCGCCCAGCGTAAGCTTGAGTGGGCTTAGGTGCTCTACAACACAGCCTTGAATGGGGATACCTTCTCTGCAGAGCACTTACCCATGACAAGGGGTGCGCAAGTGACCTAAAGAAGCACTTCATCAGGGTTTGAAGTTAGGAAACTCTCATGGATGAAAGCACTTAATGAGGTGGCATGTCTAGGGCATGTAGAAACTGAATTAGGGTTTGATAGACCCTGTTTACACTAATCTAATCATCGGAAGTGATGTGCCCAAATATACCTGTAACAGCTTCCCCCTAAAGCATGAAGTCAAAAATGATAATGTTGAGTGGTAAGCTTTATGATGTGATGAGGAGGATCTGAAGCAGATGGTGACCAACATCAATTACAATACATAATATCATGATATATTTGAATTTTTCATGAATTGCTGAGGCAATGCATACCCATGCTCAGGATATAAACTTTTCATTACATGTACATAAATTAGATAGTCGTCTACATATATAGATCCATGATAAGATTACTATCTTTGTAAATCCATCATTTAGATGATTTAGTACTCTCCTGAAATCTAGCCCGGATGGATGAAACTAGATTTGGGGTCCTCTATCTCGTCCAATTGTTTGCTCAAATACAAGTCTAACCATGTGAAAATGTGACCTAAAGTTGAACATGGGAAGACACCATCTGATTACCAACCAATGATGTAAGTTTTTAACAAACGCAAGAGAAATCACCAATAATGATAATGATTCTCAAGGTAGTATAGTACATTCTGCATGGTGTGAATAGATGTTTTATGTCAAACACCATACAATGTCTTTTGGTCAAAGGCCTGTGATGTCAACCTGTCACCGGAAGTGAGAAACTTGCTATTGATGTATGTAAGCCTTAAGGTACTAGAAAGGTGTTTCTAAGTCAACTTCCTGGATAATGTGTTGATGTCGACAAGAAGCGACTTGTCACAGGAGGGCCTTGATGTATCCCCAATCAATGAAATGAAATGAGTGTAACGATTTTGAACACAGAATGTGACTGATGACACAATGTTCAGGAATGATGGTCATGAAAATGAACGTTTATGAGTATTGCAAAGGATGAAGTTTACTGAGTGACTTCTCTTGAACATGTCGACGACACTGAATGAATTGGAAATATTGACCCAAAACCAAAGTGATGGATGGTGTGATAGACCATAGGTATTATAACCATTAAGCAGATAACCCAACCCAAATAGTCACAGAGATGAAGTGAAAGTGTCATGTTCAAGAGCGACTTACTAGCATAAAGTGATTTATCCCTTTTCCAATTTTCCCTAGTCATTGCTAACCAGTACCTCTTTATTTTTTAACAAGCTTGAGGAGGATAAGATATGCTTGATGTATAATTCTACCGTTAGATTGAATCCATCGCTATGTGATTTTTTAACGAGTCTAGCGAAGGTGAAACTTGGTCTTGTCATGATGGACAAGTTTGTCTCTATTTGATGCTTTAAAAAGTTTAACGACAATGAGAACTCAGTCCTTTTCATATTTAGAGAGTTTGAAAAGGAACAAAAGAAAAACTCCAGAAGTTCTCTTTCATAAATGTGTCTCTCAAGTCTGAAAAAGTGTAAAATAATACAATAGAGAACCTATTGACCATGTTTGATCAACGTATTCCTTTTTCGTAAGTAATCTATCTCAGTACAAAAAACGGTTAAAATTATACTGAGTAAATGTAGTTTCCAATCCATTTACAATCTAAAAAGGACAAGCGCCCAGTAATCTTTTCATATTTTGAGATTGTGAAAAGAGCTGAAAGAGGAATCTAGGGGGGTTCCTTTTTCGATGTTTAATAGAACTCAAAAAAGATATAAAAGTACACTCTATGGTCAAAAGTACATTTTACGATCATGCATGTCAAATTCACTATGTCAGTTGTAAACCTTCTCAAAGAACTACCAAACGGATTAAACATACCTGTTTCATTGGTAAAAATAGGTAAAAACTATACTTTATTCATTTAGTGAACATGAAATAACAATAAAACAAGAATTTACCAAGTCATTTTACCATTTGACATTTACCATTCAGTTTTGTGCTTTGAACCAGTTTTTTACCTCAAACTTCAACAACTGATTGCAGGATATTTTGTGGATCATTCATCGTGCCCTCAGGACCAGGTAGGAGATCTACCTCTTCTCTTTCATTTAAGGTCATTCTTTTTCAATTTCAAACAAATTTTTAGGGTTTTTGGGTCCCTAGGGTAAATATATCACACCCTAGGATCAACGAACCCTTATGCATTGAAAAATGCATTGCAGAGCAGTCAAACAGAAGGGAAAATACTCTACATTGCACTGTCTAAAGATCAGGGGTGCTTTGGGCACAATTTAGAAATTTCATTCATTATTTCTACCCAAAATCTCTTTAGCTTTTTGCATGAAATGGATCATAACTAAGCCTATGGTGTGATTTCATAATTTCATTAGATCAGAATGGCTATAACATGGTGTGAAAGAGAAAATAAGAACAAGATATGGTTTCCCTAAATGATCCTGGTACTATTGATGCCGTCAGAGATTGTGGGTTACTCAAATATTTCAGGTTATCTAGGATGATGCAATAGTTAGAACTATAGCAGTTCTTGGTTCATTCATGGGATCCAGTGGAACAAGTTTTTCACATAGGGGACAAAGTGCTCCCTATATTGATCGATGATATTTACTTTCTCACAGGATTGTTGAGACGTGGTGCCCCCATTTCTCTTTTAGGTTCTGCCCGTGGGGGTGAATCACTGAGGGACTATATTCGACAATTCTTCCTGCTAGGTACACAACCTAGGAAAGATGGAAAGATAAACATCAGGGATGTTCATGATATGCCCTTACGAACAATCCTTTTCACTATCACAAAGTTGGCAGGTAGCGTGACACTTCATGTCGTGAATATATCATACATGCAATATACAATATGTTTTTGTGTTTTTTGATGTTTCCAAGACTAAACTAAAAATGTTCTTGTGTATACAGATGTTTGCACTGTTCGACCAATGGGTCATCAATAGGAGATAGGTGAACCAATTGGGAGAAATGTTGGAAGAGCAGTTCTCCAGGATTTAGATCTAATCGAGACACTGGCGGAGTTGCAGCATCATATAGAGGCGTTAACCCTCAGTATACCAAATGTTCGGATCGAGGAGTTACTGATGAGACTACAAGCACCATAATATTGGTGTACCTAGCTGTTGGATGAGGCTATTGTGCATGATAGCTTAGGCAGTGACCTATTATCATGAGCATCATTAGATCTACTTAGGATGATTTACTGTATGCATTTTGAGGTTTTGAGGTCAGATGACCAACATGTCTTGGATAAAAAAAATTGTAAAAACTTTGAACATCTATCTACTTTACTTTCAATGTTTTTGTATGGTCATGTGTAATCCTATTCAACTGTTGATGTGAATTGAAAATTTACTCTTTACATATGTCATAAATTTCTGTTTAAAACGTAATTCGCTAAAGAATCAGTCAACGTGTTAAAGTTTCTGGAAATGTGTTGATATTGGATGTAATCTAAATCTCTTTCCAAGAGATGAACTCTAAGGAATATACGATGAATAGTTGGATTTTGAATGGTATAAACATCCGTAAGTTGTAGTATGACAAGTTGTGAGTATAGCCTAATGATGATTCGGCGAATTCCAAGTGAAATGGAATCATAGAGGAGTTCAATCAATGCGCTATACTCAACAACATTGTTCATAGAACGACCGATACAAATCCCTTGAAAACTCACTAACTCACCATTTGGAGGGAATATGGCCCATGCTACAAAATATAGGTTCTGCGTACTACAACTATCACCATCAGCATAACCAACAAATGATTCTAAATATTCCAACATCTGCAACAAATGCAAAGCCGATTACTAAAGACATAAAAACTCTAAAAGTCACACTGTGACACACACACACAAACAAAGCATATATACAGTGTTTTTACTACATAAAATCAAGAATAGTAACATTTAAGATACAACCCATTTCAGGGCTGCAATAATGAAATTCCATCATAATCAACCAACTCGTAAGCGCCTTTTGCCAAAACACGCTTGACAATGTAGGGGCCCATCCACAGTGGTTCAAATTTTCATGTTCCTAATTTATCAACTTCATGATCATAAAGCAAGACCAGGTCCCCTTCTAATAATATACGAGGCTTGACATTACAATCGTATTGCACCTTAATTTGTTTCTTATGTGCTTTGTTGGCCAATGCAGCTTCATGACGTGTTTCATCTAGATGGATGAGTTCTAAGAAATGAGCTTCCTCATCAAAAGTGTCAAGTAACAAGTCAATTAAGAGTTTTAGTGATGAAATCTCACATTCTATTGGCAAGATTGCCTCAAGACCATACACCAATTGGAAAGGTGTGAATCCAGATGAGTTTCTTCCCGAGGTTTAGTAAGCCCACAAAGATGGGTATAGGATCAAATGCTAGTTTCGTTTTTGAACTCCTATCATTCGTTGAAGCATTCACTCAAGGATTTTGTTAATTGCTTCAACTTGTCCATTAGCCCATGGATAATGAGTAGAACTATCATGTTAGAGTCCTAACTTGGCAGTTAATTCAGTCATCATGTGATTATGAAAATGTGAACCATGATCTGTAACTATAGCTTGTGGTACACCGAACCATGAAACCACATGGTTGAAGAAAAAAAGTGTAGCTATCTCACCACTACTGTTTAATGTAAGCATTTCCTCGACCCATGATTTCATAAAATAGTCAACGGCGACAATATTATACCCATGTCCCCCAGCCAAGTGAGGGTTACATGTCATGAAATCAATGCCCCATTTTGAAAATGGTCCAACAACAATGACATGATGCAGTGGTGCAGGTGGTAATCAAGTTTTACAGTCAAAAATCTGGAATGCATGACAACTTCTGATAGCAGTAATGCAATCGTTAAATATGGTAGGCCATAAGTAACTAACATGAATTTTCAGTGCAGTAGCATAACCAGATAAATGTCCACCACAAGCACTAGAATGGCACTCATTTAGAAATTTCTTGGCTTCCTCATGTGTGAGCCACCTACGAAAAATTGTATCGATACCATGACGGTAAAGGGTGTCGCCAATGATCAGATAATATTTGGCTTGATATCGAATACATCGTTGTTGCAAGTGAGATATATCAAACCGAAAGTTTGGGCTTGGAGATAGATCATTATATCTCCATACCAAGGTTTAGATGACAAGATCATAAATAGAGACTCATTCGGAATTGATAGTTCCGTTATTGAGTCGATGGCAGTAGAGGGAAGGTTGCAAAGAGGCTTGGTAAAAGCTAGATATTTCTTTGACTTGGATTTGATGGATTCCAAATAAAATTCCTGCAAAATCATGATCCATTTTGAATATTCCCCCCCCAGCAATTGACGTGATAAAATGTATGTCATAGGGTTGCAATCCAAAATGACAGTGTTCTTTCAGAGAAAGATATAATGGCAAAATATCTGTACATCTTGAACGGAAGCCAAAGATATCTTCTACACGTAAGAATATTTAACTTCTGTATCATTGAGATTACAACTCAAATAATAGATCGGATGTTCAATCCCATCTTCTTCTTGGACTAAAACCATAGCAATGGTTGTATCTGCAATAGCAAGATACAAGAAATAGGCATTCTCATAATTAGGGGAATACATTAATGATGCTCAGATTAGGGTATCTTTGAGATCGTCAAAGGAAGCTTGAGCAACCTAGTCCTAATCGAAGGGAATTCCCTTTTTCAAAAGACGAGTAAATCCTTTAGCCATTTCGACATAGTTGGGAATGAATATCCTTAGAAAGTTAGCCTTCCCTTGGAGTCTTTGTAACTAAAGTAAATTGGAAGGTGGAGGCAGATCAAGAATTTCCCCTTCAAGGGATTGAGTCAAATTTCTTCTTTGGACACTATGAAACCAAGCAAATGACTAGAACCAACACAAAACACATATTTATGTGGATTGAGTCGAATTTTGTAGCATCGGAACCGTAAAAAGATGGCTCTCAAATGTTGCAGGTGATCAGTCTGTTTCCATGAATGAGAAGGTAAGTCATCTAGATAGGGTTGAATGATGTGTTTGATGTCATGGAAGACATAATTCATTGCGCTATGAAGAGTTTCCCCAATGTTATTCAAACCAAAAGGGAGTTTCCTATATGCAAATGTGCCCCAGGGACAAATAAAGGCAATTTTAGATTGGTCTTCTGGGAGAATATTGATCTAATTATAGCCGGAAAAGCCATCCATAAATGAAACTATTTCACATCTGGCACATTCATCAATTTTCTAGTCGATAAAGGGAGTGGGATAGTTGTGTTTTGGAAAAGTAGGATTAAAATCCCTATAATCAAAACACACTCGTATTGTTCCTTGTTTCTTCATGACAGGAACAATATTGGAAACCCAATCGGTAAGAGGAACGGGGTATATGAAACCAGCATGCAAAAGTTTTTCAACTTTCAATTTTATGGTAGTAGCCTTCTTTAGATGAACAGGACAAAGGTGCTATCGTACTGGCTTGACATCAGGATACATTTTAATCTCGTGTTCAACTATACTAGATTCAATACCTGGCATTTCCTCATATGACCAAGCAAATTTATCACGGAGAAAGAGCACAGTAAGTTTCAAGTTATGATGGAGAACAAGATTTGCCAACATGGATGTTTTCTACTGTTCCAGGTTTGGTCAAAATATCGATAGAAATGGTTTCTTCGATATTCGATAAGTCTCGCTCGAAATCAACTATGTCTATAGATACAGAATTTGAAAGGAAGTCAACGGTTGAAGGGTGATTTAGTTCATTTGGAATATCTTCTATGTGATCTAGAAGATGTGAACGATGGTGATAACCTACCCATGGTTCTTCTTCTATCATCATTGATTGGATGATTCATTCATCAGTAGAAAATGTACATGAAAAAGGATCAAAGGAAGTACCATATTATGACGAATGATCAAACCATACAATTGGTGATGATGGATTTGGATTTGTTGTGCAAGCCAAAAAGATTGATTGTTATGCGAGCTCAATTGGTCTTAGCGACATTGTTTCATTACACATATCAACTTCAAAATTATTGGAAATCTTCAATGAGTTAGATGAAGTGAAAGATATCATGTTACAAGTCTCAAGTTTTGCAACTTCCGTCGTTTGTGATGGTGACGATAGTGAAAAGGTGCCCATTAGGGAATAATATTTGAAGAGACCTAATTCAATGTTCTAAAGAGATAACAGAGGTCTGTGAACTAATAGAATGCTTCCAGTTTTCTGTGAATTAGAGGCGAAGAAGGCGATTTGATCAGTTATTATAATTTCGCCTTTATGAGGGAAATCGATCATACGAAAGTATGCCGAAACCACAGTAGCCATAGCATAAACCCATGGTCTTCCTAGTAAAATATTGTAGTCAAGGGGTCAATCAACGACCTCAACTTCAAAAGGTATAGTTTTTCCCCCTAGTTCTATCTGCAGGTTACTTAAATTTCCACAAGGTGTATAAGTGTCACCATCAAAATCTTTTAACATCGTAGGTGATCCTGACAAAGGTGGTGAGCTGAGTGTTTTCCAGTAATTGATTGACATGATATAAGTAGATGCATCTTCATCATTAATGGTTCAGTGAATGAGGTGATTCAAAGAATTTACTTGGATCAAGAATGCTAACTGTGATGGTAATTGTGTTGTATAACCCACATGGTTAAAAACTAAGAGATTGGAATCCAATGGATCAATTCCACCAATTGCTGAAAATAAAGCATGCTTTTGGGAGGGACAATTTTGAAGCACCTCAAGTGTTGGCATAGCAGAAGGTGACTGAGCCAAATCTTCTACTATGTTATAATTTTGCGCTACTCGAGCTTGAGGGTTGAATGTAGATTTATGAAAAACTCCCTTAGGCAGTTTTATTGTTAACTATGGTACAATGGGTGGTGGAATGGAGTCAGATGAAGTCGACGTCGAAGTATTGGGTTTATATATAGCATGGTTATTCGATGATGATGGTTGATTACCGTAATCTTTACTTCATTTAGTTACCAAAACATCAGTCTTAGGCTTAGTGACGGATAGCATAAGCACTTGTGAAGTGGAAGCATGCTCTGTAGCAACCGAATGAGTCTCTCGATTTGGAAAAGGGTTTGTCAACACAATGGATGTAATATAAGCCTTAAGAAGTTTTGAGACTTCAATGCGGTGAGGACAGTCTCGCATAAATGGCTTCTCATTACAAATTAAGCATGGGTAACGAGGTTTCTTAAATGGAGAAGAAGAATCAAATGATTTCTCTTGAGGGGGAGAATTTTGTTTCTTACTGGTTTTCCCCTTTTTCTTGCTTCCAAGTTGCTTTTCATTTTTACCTTTTCTAGATGACACGACATTTATTTCGGAAGCAAGTGTATTATCAGATGTATTAGAGTTTTGATATGAAATAGAAAGTGTTTGACTATATGGTTTACTTGTTGTTTGAGTGCTTGAAGAACCTATCACAATGTCACCAGCATGAGAGTCCTTACTGGATGGAGGTGGTGGAACAGTAAAAGTTGGTCTAGGTGCATTTGAAATCTTATCATGGAGCATGCTAGACCGGGTGTAAATCAAATCTAAGTATTGGGCACAACCACTTACTTTCTCTTCGGTAACAACTCCTCCTTTAGCCACATCCTCGGTGACAGATGGCAACAAGGATTTAATAAACCACTCAACTAAAAGTTGACCAGGAAAAAAATTTCTTACCATTCGATGACGACGACACCACTCATGAATATGATCATAAATGTGAGTAGTAGTGGTCTATTTAAAGTTGGTTGATAGTTCGTTCCAGTTTCATAACTGATGGGTAACTGGAAATGGGTTAAAAATGTAGTGGCTAAGGCTGTGAATTTTTCAAATGAATCTCATGGTAATTCAATATACCACTTTGTAGCCAGACTAGTGAGCATTCGTTGGAAAAGATGTAGTCTTACTGAATCATCATTTAGGGAGTTGTATGAACACCATAAATGAAAAGTCATAACATGATTGGACGGATCTTCTCCAGAGTTTCCATTGAACTTAGGAATATCATAAGGAAATTTGTGTGGAATCACTGGCCACCAAGCTGAATAAAGAATGGGATCATTGGTAAGCCAATTTAAATCAGTAATTCAAATGTTGCGACAAAAGGCAACCGTCAGTTTAGGTTGGGTTGAGTGTAACCAGGGTAAGATGGAACTACCTGGGAAATAGGCCTTTACATACCAGCATAAATAATCTGTTGCTGGTAACCTTGATATGGGTAGGTTGTTATGAAACCGGCTCACAAAAATATAGAAAAGATAGATCAATGCCTTAGAATTCAGCCTCTTCGAGGGGGCAACCTCCTTTACATTACACAATTGAAAAAATTTTGGATGATACAAATGACTAAACCTCCTTTCTATATATAGGAGTCTAAGGGGTCACAATATAGTCAAACTGACATAACAGTAATAACATGAGGGAAAAAAATAACAATAGTGGGTTTCTATGGGGCACACTAATAACAATATGGCGACAATAGGGTAGAATAATAATAATAAGGCCTACAATGACAAGAGTAAATGGGGAATCACTAGTATTATAGGGACCTAACATTCCCCTATCCTTCCAAAAAGCATTGTCTTCAATGCTTGAGTAGTTCTGGATGCTTTTGTATAAAATCCTCATCCTCCCATGTGGAATCTTCCGTGGGTATGTTCTTCCACTTGATGACATACTCTAAAATTGATCAATTTTGTAGCTGTCGAGTTCCTATTTCTGTGACTGTTTCCAGTTCCAATATGATTTTTCCTTCCTCGTCAAGTTCTGGCAATATAGTTTGAACTAGGATATTTTCACCTATAATCTTATTTAAACATAAAACATGGAAAACTGGATGCACTTGGGAAGCTGCAGGAAGCTCCAATTTGTATGCCATAGTACTTATATTTTGCAACACCTTGTACAGACCATAATACTTTGGTGATAATTTATTATCCTTCTTAGCTTGCTTGAGGGACATTTTTTTATATGGTTGTAGCCGTAGGAATATCCAGTCACCTACATCAAAACTTCTTTCACTGCGATGTTGATCTGCCTGTGGTTTCATTCTATTCTGTGCCAACATGAGGTTATCCGTTAAGAGTTGGAGAACTTGTTGTTGATGCTCAATGTGATGTTCCACTACTTGAACCTTAGAATTTTCTCTTAAATATGATGTGATGTATGGTGGATAATATCCATAAAGTGCCATAAATGGGGTGATTTTTGTTGCAGTATGGAAGGAAGTGTTATACCACCATTCAGCTAGAGGCAACCATTTGACCCATTGTGTCTGTTTATTAGATACAAAGCAACGAAGATATCCTTCCAAACATTTGTTTACTATCTCAACTGTCCCATCAAATTGAGGATGATAAGATGAGCTATGAGCTAACTAAGTATCGAGACAAGAAAATAGGTTTGTCCAAAAATTTCCAATGAAAATGGGATCTCTGTTGCTTACAATAATCTTTGGGTTTCCAAGTAGCTTTTGAATTGTTTCCATAAATGTAGTAGAAATTGTACTAGCTTTAAATGCATGCGATAATGTACAAAAGTGTGCATACTTGGTAAGTCTGTCAACTACCACCATGATGACACTCTTTCCTTCAGTCATGGGTAAACCTGTGATAAAATCCATTGAAACCTCCTCCCAATGTTGGTTGGAATGGATAAAGGTTGTAATAGACCTAGAGTCTTAATTGTTTCAACTTTATTTTGTTGGCAAACCAAATGTTCCACCACAAATTTTTCAATATCCGATTTAATGCCATCCCAAACAAATTCCTTCTTAATCATGTGGTAATTTTTAAAACTCCTAAGTGCCCTCCTAATGGAGAAGTGTGCACTTCCATAAGAATCTTTTTTTTGAGTTGGGGATTCTTACAAGTTAATAAGCCGATCTTTGTTCCATAACAATGCATTTTCCAGTTAAATGTATCAGATTGTACTCGATATTGTCGTAACTTTATTGAATGAGGTGCCCACTTCTTCATCATTCTTC